>JAULBS010096573.1:0-16645 GCA_032355785.1 Symmetromphalus regularis | reverse complement strand
ATATTGTTCTGTATTCCATTGTGCTTATGTATACCAAGTTTGGTATAGATTAATTAGGTAAAAATGTATTTATAAATTGTTATAGTACGATTTATTGTATTTTTCATTTTGGGAGTAGAGATAAATCAGTGGTCATAGCTTTGCAAATATTGTCAATATTTTGCTAAAATATATTTTATAATGTTTGGGTAATATGTTGACTATTTGTTATGTATGTAACATGCAGTCATAATTTAAGAAATTGGTTGAGTTATAGCTAAAGATAATCAGTCACCTTACTAAATCATGAAAACAATGTATAACATTTCTTAACATAAAAATGACAATTCTTATTATGGGCTAGTCAGCACATAACTTTAAATACAATCGTTTTGTTTTTTAAATATCTTTTTATTAAATTTGTTTATCCTAAAGTACAAAATTGGTCAAAGATGGAATAATTTGGAAATACGTTTGCAAGGTGAAATGTTTAATAAGAAAAACTAACGATTTTTGGCGGCCATTTTATTTTTCGATTTTGAGGGTCAAAAACTATAAGTTTAGCTTGGTATCCTATTTTTTCATAATCAACACCCCCAAAATAGGTTAATAGGACTGGATACTGACTTTTACTCAAAAATGCCCTATCCGGTCACATTTTCAGAGATATGCTATATAATAGTTGGGACTTTATTTATCTAAACAAGTATGTCGAGCGCTTTTTGTTGGAGTTTTTATTTATTTATTATTATAAATTTTTTGAAATTCTACTGGCCATCGGGCTAGTGGAAAGTGATTATTTGGTAACCCGACCGCAAAACCACTAGCCACGGGCATCGGGCTACCATATTCTAGAAACCCTGAGTAATAATTATGTTAATTAATAAAATAAAGAACATGAATGAAAAGCAGGAAGTTATTGTAAGATGATTAGTGCGTTACTTTGGTTGCAATCGGTTGTCTTAAACTGACCAGTGGTCCACTGCTGCTTTACCAAGGACCATGATATGTGCTGTCATATATATGGGAAAATGCAACCTATAAAAGATCCCTTGCTGCTTATCAATAAAAATAGCTGCATCAGTGTGATGGCAGTGGGTTTTGTCCACCTTACTAGCACTAACCTCTCTCCGGCCTCCATGGCGCAGTGGTTAAGCTATCGGACTCGAGGTTGGTAGGTACTGAGATCAAATCTCAGTCAAGGCACGGGATTTTTAATCTCAGTATCGGCTCCAATCCAGAGTGAGTGCTCTTGCAAGTTTCAGTTGGTAAGTGTATACCATTTACACCGACTGGTATATGTATTATTCTGTCTGTGGGATGGTATAAAAGATCCCTTGCTGTTTATTGAAAAACATTTGGTTTCGTGTCTCCTACTAACACAAACCTCTGTCCTGGACAGACATCACAGGAAGCTGAGTTGTGTGCCCAGGACAGCGTGCTAGAACCTTAATTGGATATAAGCACAAAAATAAATACAACCAACCAACCAACCTCTGTCCTGGACAGACAGCATAGTAAGCTGAGTGTGGGCCTAGCACAGCATGCTTGATTGGATATAAGCATGAAAATAAGTACAACCAACCAATGAGCACATTACATACCAATCCATGAGTGTTTTTCTACAAAGATTTACTTGCGTGCTGACCACAAAATGACATCTTGGATTATTATAATTTTTTTCCCCTTACTTTCACCTTTTAGATATAATTAGATCAATCAAAATTATATAATTAAATTTTATTAATTTTTTTTATTTTTAAACCCATACATTATTTTTATTCTGCATATTAATTGTTTGTTTTGCAGGGAGTTGAAATGTCTGTTCTTCATACAGCTCCAGCGTGCTTGAATAAGCTGTCGCCTCTGAAAGCATCTGACAAACATACTGTCATGTTCACTTTACCAGTAAGATCAGTATTTATTTTGTTTTATTTATTTATTGAAATTATTAAAAAAAATTGTCATTATTTGCTTTATGGTTCCGTTCCAACCATTGATCCACAACTGGTTCATAAAAGGTTGTCCTGTCTGTGGGATGGTGCATATAAAAGACCCCTTGCTCTTTATCAGAAGGAGTAGCTTACGTTGCAGCAGCAGGTTTCCTCTAAATAAATATGTCAGAATGACCAGATGATTGACATCCAAAAACCGATGATAAGATAAAAATCAGTGTGCTCTACAGGTGTCGTTAAATAAAACAAACTTTACTTCAGTGTTTGTTTTGTTTTAATTATTTATTGTAATTATAATTTTGTTTGTTTGTCATTACTTGGTTTATGGAACTTTTTAAATCATTAAATTCAAAGTGAAGTAAATGTTTTTGTTGTAGCTGCAAAAAATAAATAAATAAACTTTCAGAAGCTGATATGTACTGTAAAAATCCTGATATGTATTGTAAAAGAATAATCCATGACTATTTCCCATTATTTTGTATATTTTATAAAGTTACGTGTACAGCCTTATGGAAAATTGCTATATAGGCAAGAATTCATTATTTATGATATATATATTTGAAACAAATTACAGGTAATTAATTATATCTTAGAGAAAATTTAAATTTAGAATCCATCAGGACAAATTTTTCTAATCTTCTAAATTTATTAATTTTTTTATGTAATTTTTATTCTGTTTGACAAATGTCATTTTAATCCTATAGATATTTCATTCAGTTCGAACCGCTTCTTTCTAAACCATTCAATTATTTTCTTTAGTATGTAATCCTGTAACTTTAATTTTGTTCATAAAAAATAATGGGATTTTTATTGTTGTTGTTATTATTATTTTCTTTATTGTAAATTATTTGTTTATTTTTATTATTATCCTTTGTTGGACTGTTTATAATATAGAAAAATATTGACTATTGAATAGATATTAAAATTAAAAAGTGGACATTTGTTTTAAAGAAATGTTAGACAGTGATTATATTTCTTTTTCAGTACCAATATGATGTAAACCACACAATCCATCCACCTAAACCACATCCTTACGACTACACAGATAAATGGGATGCAGATCATGTGCATATGCCCTGCTCTGTTGAAAACAAGTATCCTGTCCAAAAAGAAGTAAGCTACTTTACTGGTATGAAGTGACATGCTCAGTGTCGCTGAAATTTTTTCCAAGTCAAACAAAATGTTGTATGTAAAAGTACTTTACGTCTGACATTTTAGAGTCACGTCTGACACTGCGATATCAAAAAACCCAACATATATATATATACACACGCACGCACGCACACACACACATATATATATATATATATGTATATATATATATATATATCTACAGCCCTCTTCCTTAACATTTTTGTATAGGAGCCAGATGGCGCCTGGTTTAATTTTTTTAAGCGCCAAAAAAGATATTTAGGAGCCACACTTTGTGTGTGTGTGTGCCTGTCTGTCTGTCTGTCTGTCTGCCATCTTTTTGACAGTGGTATAAGCAGTATTAAATTTTATTGTATGATCGTCGTGGGTACGTTCATATTGTTTGGCACGCTGCGTATCCATGACGGACCATATACATATGGAAAATCGTTTTGTCAGAGACTCGATGTTGACGGAAAAAATCTTGGAAAACCGAGATCCCGTTCGGCTTTGCTTCGTAGACACTTCTACAACATTTTGAAACCGGAAACAAATATGAATAAAATATTTTTGACCGTTTTAATACAAAAGGCCATGAATTTTATTTGGTTCAGTCTATGTCATTACAGTTGTTCATAGTTAACAATTTGTTTGTCCTGTTCATAGTGTGGACTTCACTGAAACAAAACGAAACCCATGCCTGCTAAACTGAGTCTTGTATTATGTTACGCTATTTGCCAAATGGGCGCCTAAGTTTTAATCCCAGTGTATTTCGTATTATTTCGGACGTTTAGTGTCGGGGTAAAAGACGTTCCGTAGTTTTCTTTAATTAGTTAATGAATTAACCAATTTTAGGCAACAATGCAAATCACTGATTTTAAAAACGTTATTATGTAATTTGGCAAAATTGCATATTCGCCCTTTCGTCAAAGCACTGACTAATTAGGCACTTCCAATATCTGGTATAATTACCTCTAACGTGCGTATAGCCAATCGACATCTCGATACTGTTTTTGGCGATATCTAGAACTTTTGTGAAAGCGGAAGCGACCAACAATGTCACACGGTCACTAATGCTTCAGTCGCCAAATTAAAAAGATGGTCGCATATGCGACCATTTCGGTCGCAACGAAGAGGGCTGATATATATATATATATATAATTAAAAAAAGCATAAAACATGTTCTGTTTTCATATGATCATTTAGTCGAGCACTATTTTATAATATTGGATGTATCCATATGTTCGTCCTGCTTTTTTTGCTTGTTTTGTTTTTGATTGCATATTTACATCTGGGTGCTCGAAAGATGAATCCTCAGACATTTAAAACATCTGCCAATTAAGCACAGCACGTCAGTAATTTGTTTTAACAGCAGTGTCTGATGAGCCCCAACTTTCTTTCAACTACACTTGACATGCTATATTATATCAAAAGGGATTATATAATTCTTCTTCTTCTTCTTATATAATACAAAATCACTAAATATTTGCATTCTTTGTTTCCACTAGTTCAGTGTGTTTAACACAAAATGCAAACACTGGTCTAGCGAGCGTAAACTGGCCTAGCGAATGTAAGCTAGCTGTTTGGTTCAAAATTAAGCCAGGCTTTTCATTATTAAAAATTGACAAGTAATATTAATTTGACAAGTAAATTTAGACTGTCCACTTGTTCGGAGACAAGTGAAGATTTCTGGTATTTTCACACCCATGGAAATAATACTAAAATTTCTCATTGTCCACTTTAGAAACAAAAATATTTACAGGAGAGACTACTAAGTAAAAAACTAGCACTTAACCAGTCAATTATTTTTCTGCAAATTAAGTCAAACAGATTTGTTTCCTTTTTTGTTTTATTGACATGTTTTTTTTTTTTTTTAAAGGGCAAAACTCTATTACAGCTGAGATGGAATGTAATAAAAGAAGCTCTTCAATCAAAAATTACAGGACCCTATGAATTGGAAGTAAGTTTTAAGCAAAAAATAAAATAAAATTTACAGTTGTGTATCTGGAAACATACTGAGAAAAACCAAGTAATTCCAATCATTTAAAATGTGGGTTTTTTTTTTTTTTTTTTTTTTTTTACTATCTACATATTTTAGATGCAGAAAATTAAAGAAACTATTAAAATGTTGAAAAAAAATATGATTGGCTAATTTTTACTAGTTTGATTAAGTGCCAAGAAAAAAGTTATATTTTTAAAACCTAAAAGCTCTTTTGAGCTGTTCAGTAGGAAAACCTAGTATAATATTATGTAAAACTAGGCAAGTTATTATTTTTTTTATTATATAATAATATATAATTACTTCAAAAGCTAAATCTCATCTATGTGTAAAACTTTACAAGTTATTTTCTTTTGTTTCCAGTAATAGATAATTACATGACTTGAAAAAACTAAAATAGAGAAAACACATATAAATATATAAAAGGTGTGTTTTAATAAACAAAATATTTATACATTACTTTTTCAGGATGCCATTTTGACATACAATCAGCGTTATAGAGACAAGTGGAATTTCTCAGCACTTAACTACTTTTTCACAAAGGTATATAGTTAAACTGTTGGACTATTGACTTTTAGGTATTGGGAGTTAAATCTCAGTCAAGGCATGGGTTTTTTAATCTTGATATCGGCTCCAACGTTCAGAGTGAGTGATCTACAATGCTCAATGGGTAGATGTACATCACTTGCACTGACCAGTTGTCCACACAAAGGTTCCCTTGCTGTTAATTGAAAAGAGTAGCCTAGCCTATGTGGCAGTAACGGGTTTCCTCTAAAGACCAAGAGTCATAAAACAATGTCTGACACCTAATAGCCGCTGAATAAAATAGTGTGCTTGGGTGTCATTAAACAATCAGTCCATTCCTTTTTGTAACAGTCTGACAGACTGCTCAGGGTTTTGCCAGGATTTTTTCATGCATAGATAATTTGATCACAGACAAAAGGAAGACTTAAAAGTGACATAGATGTATGTTTAATTTTTAATTAAAAATTATCATCTTTGTTTCTATATCTCGCCAATGCCACTAATCTGTCAACTGTTCCTTTTGTTAATATTAACTTATGATATTTAAACCATCATCACGTAAAATATGTAGTATTAACCTTTTATGTATTTTCGTTTATATCCTAAAATTATCGATCCGTGATTGTCCTAAATAACGAAATGGTTGCAAATCTCATTGCGTATGTAAGTTATCTTTTTGATATCTTCGTATGTGAAGGCAGTGCATGCAAATCTGTTTAGCGTAAGTATTTCTCAGTCGGATTATTAGGCGATGCCATTCAATAGCCCTAACTCTAGAAGAACAACAATTAAAACAACAAGTTTAACTGGACTCTCAGTCTGAAATTGCCAATTGGGAAATATTTTACTAAATGGAAAGTGTGACTGTGTGTGCTGGAGACAGTCAAATTTTACCGGGATTTTTTTTCGGAGTATATCATACCTTGCTCTTCACAAATTAAGCCGACACGGTACTTGAGCCAAGGTGCTTACCAGACATGAAGGCACTTACTTGATGAGGTAAGGCAGCATGGGCTGTGTCGGTTTATCGCTCTAGGGAAACCTCTGTCTGTAATAGGTCCTTTCCACATTGCATTTGTTATACTTCATATTTGTGTTTTCTGACAGTAATGTTATCTTATAAAATTGTGATTTATAATGATCTCACATTGGTGCTCTTCAAAGAAAGTGGGAAACAACGTTTTCTTAGAGATTCAGATTTTAGTCCATTACATTTTCATGGAGTCCACCAGTATTGATTTTGAGATATTTAAATATTAAAAAGACAAATAAATTGAATTTATGTTTTTGTTTATCTCAGCACATCAAGGAAGAAGACAGACAAGAATTTTTTGGAACAACTCTAAAGGCAATGGCTAATTTGGCTCTGAAGCTACCATCACTGTGTACAAGGGTATGACTTTGATAGTCATGTTTTTATCTTACATATATTATTATTATTACTTTTCTGTGAAATCGCTTGCAAGCTACCATCACTGTTTACAAGGGTATGACTTTGATAGTCATATTTTTGTCTTACATATGTTATTATTACTTTTGGGTGAAATCACTCGCAGTCTACCATCACTTTGTACAAGGGTATGACTTTGATAGTCATGTTTTTATCTTACATATATTGTTATTACTTTTTTGTTAAATCACTCACAAGCTACCATCATTGTGTACAAGGGAATGACTTCGATAGTCATGTTTTTAACTTAATATATTATTATTACTTTTCTGTGAAGTCACTCACAAGCTGCCATTACTGTGTACAAGGGTATGACTTTGATACTGATAGTAATATTTTTATATTTCATGTACATTTTTATTACTTTTCTGTGATACCACTCGCGATCTACCATTATAGTTGTGCACGAAAGTACAACTTTGATAGTCATGTTTTTATCTCACATATATATATTTTTTTTCTCTGGGAAACAGACATCAACTTTGGTGTTTATGGGTCACTCGGATGAGTTTTCCTGTTCGTACAAAGCATATAAATGTTCAGGACTCCCCCTCCACCACCAAATTAATTTGGAAGGGAATTACAACTGATATTTTAATAATTAATTTAAAATCATATGCCAGCCTTGACCATCTACCCAAGTGTATGGTTCATATATATAAGAAAATGTCAATTATTTTGAACAATACCATAGGTCTTAAGCATTTGTAATTTGGTGAGTTCTAAAATTCTGTAATGTTGTGCTTAACACAATTATTATTCTGTTTTATATTGACTCCGTCACTTCCAGTTTAAAAAAAACACACACCCTAATTTGTTTCTGTTTTAGAGAATTTTGCTGGCTTTACATGTTATATTTGTGTGAACTTTAATTTTTTCAATGTTTAATGTTTTTTACAACATAAATTATTATTATTTTAATTATTTTATTTTAATTACAGCCTATCCCTCTTTTAAAAAAAAGTAAGAATAAAAGTATATCATTCAGTCAAGAACAAATTGCTTGTCTTCTGGCGAACGCTTTCTTCTGCACGTTTCCACGGAGAAATACAAAATCCCGAAATGCAGCATATTCCAGCTACCCAGAAATTAACTTCAACAGGTATTACTCACTATTTTCTTGACATAGATCTGATACAAGCTTCTTTCATCTAAGTTGCTAGATTTTTTGATACTTACTAACATTCCTTTATTCCATTTTACTATTCTAAAGCAGATTACAAAAACACTTTTTTTTTAATTACAGATTTTCTTAGAGATTTTGGCAGAAAAGAAATAAAAATTAAAATCCATTTTGGTCTATTTTTATTTTTTTTATTTAAAGGAATCTTTTATGTGCATTCCTATAGACAGGACAACACATAATATAACCTTTGATATACCAGGCACTGAGGACTGGTTGAGAAATGTTAAAAATAAAAGTCCATCATTTATTTAATACTATAAGCAAAGAACATCAGCTGAGCACTGCTTTTGAGCTAGATCCCACCACATAAAGACAAATATTTCTATCTGTATATAACAGCAGATATCTGGTATAATGTTTGTCTTTTTATTTGTAGCTTGTTTCAAGGGTTTCGTGATGAGAAAAAAATGAATAAACTCCAGTGTGTAATACACTACTTCAAGCGTGTCACGACTCAAAGTAAATTGATTTAATAGCTTCTTTTGAGGTGTTGTTACTGTAAATCAGGAAATTAATGTATCCATAAATTAATGTAAGTGACGGTGGCCAGATTTAAATGCAACGTGAAATTAATACAAGTGGCCTCCCTTTGAAATAGATAGTAGTTTCCAAACAACACGTTTGTGCAGCAATCAGCCTGTAATGCAATTTCCTAAAACTAAGACCTTAAATTCTTAATGGATGTCTGATATGAACCATACGACAAATGAGCCATGTGTCCATTTAGAACTGCAGTGCTTTTGTTCATTATTAATGAATACAATAATAATTACCTGAAATTTCATAATTTCTACTATTGCTGTCTATCTGGGTCTGATTCAGCCATAGCTTGATGTCCTGTCATAAACATTTCAAAGCAGTGGTGTGTTACATTGTATAACACTGTTCTTGTTAAAATATTTTTAAATCCTTTATTTATCTTGGACAGTATAATTATATGCAATATATAGGCTTCCGAAAAAAAACACTGTTGCATTTAGGCTTAATTTTTTTATTAGCAGGAAAGTTTTTTTTTTTTTTATCTGCACTTTCCAATCACCAGGACAGCACATATCCCAGCCTTTGATATGTTAGTTGTAGACAGTTGAATATAATGAGAAATTACCCAATTTGCGAGCAGTCTCCAGGACAGCACATATCCCAGTCTTTGATGTTAGTTGTAGACAGTTGAATATAATTAGAAATTACCCAATTTGCAAGCAGTCTCCAGGACAGCACATATCCCAGTCTTTGATATATTAGTTGTAGACAGCTGAATATAATGAGAAATTACCCAATTTGCGAGCAGTCTCCAGGACAGCACATATTCCAGCCTTTGATATGTTAGTTGTAGACAGTTGAATATAATGAGAAATGACCCAATTTGCAAGCAGTCTCCAGGACAGCACATATTCCAGCCTTTGATATGTTAGTTGTAGACAGTTGAATATAATGAGAAATTACCCAATTTGCAAGCAGTCTCCAGGACAGCACATATCCCAGTCTTTGATATGTTAGTTGTAGACAGCTGAATATAATGAGAAATTACCCAATTTGCAAGCAGTCTCCAGGACAGCACATATCCCAGTCTTTGATATATTAGTTGTAGACAACTGAATATAATGAGAAATTACCCAATTTGCAAGCAGTCTCCAGGACAACACATATTCCAGCCTTTGATATATTAGTTGTAGACAACTGAATATAATGAGAAATTACCCAATTTGCGAGGTTTACCATTTTGGTGTTCACTAAATTTTATGGTTGCTGATATCTAATAGTTAACAGTTCAATCTGTATTAACTTCAATTAACTTAAAGAAATATTTTATGACGTAAGATTTTTTGTCATCATTTACTATTTAATTGTTCATTATTTGTTTAATGTGGTATTTTAGTGCCTTTGGGAGTGATCACATTCACACGTCAAACAGTTTTCGGTCTTAAATGGGAAGATCTAGATATCAATCTGTCGAGACTACATGTCACTTCCAATGGAACTATTGAAGATGATGGAAGAGGAATGTTACAGGTATGACAACGTTAAGAGAGATTATGATTCCTATCATGTTCATGTGCGAAATAGAAATGCATTTTATATCATGAATCTATGTGAAAGTGTATATACAAGACCTCTTGCTATGAAATTTGTACCTTTATGTTAATGTGTCGGTCCCATATTTTAGTTATATTACGAATGCAAACTGAGTTAAAAATCACCTTTTATAAAAATAAAATAATCGCACTTTCTAGAGAGGTATTATATTTTAATATTATTTAATAATAAACAACACTAAAACATTTTTAATGTGATTGTGCAGTTATCAGTCTTCGTACTTTATTATTTTCCTGTTTTGTGACAAGGTAGTATTATGTAGTGTTTGATTTTGTTCATGGTTGTTTCAGTAAAAATATTTTTTTTTAATATTTCCTTGAATCTTTTCCATTATCATTCATTAATAACTATAGATGTTTTAATTTCTTTTCAAACAGGTTGATTTTGCAAACAAGTTCATTGGAGGTGGAGTGTTGCGTCAAGGTTGTGTCCAAGAAGAAATCCGTTTTCTCATCTGTCCAGAAATGATAGTGACATGCTTGTTTACAGAGTTTCTCGAAAAGCATGACAGTCTTATTATGTTGGGTAATATCAACTCATTTTCTCTTTTATTTCTAGAACACACCTATGATGTGATATGTTAAAGTGTGTGCATGGATGCCACAAAAAGGATGGATCTTGCTCAGTCAGTAAAGCATTTATCTGACTTGTTTTGGTCATCGGGTCAGTCCACCTTGTTCTCTAGGCATGGGAATTGAAAGCCTATTAGTGTATATATGTGCCAATAAAGTTCACGCCTCAAGGTACATTGCATATGCCTAAAGTTTTTTAACCGTCTGGACACTGCAGGTGACTTTTCTCGACAATGTCATGCAAACGCTTGAATACTGCAGGCAGCATTTCTCTACAATTGAACTGGCCCTTTAAAATTAGTATTTCCTGTTGCTTAAATGCATTATGGAAGGAAATGACGCAATATCTATATCCATAGCATATTCCCAATTGTAAATGGCGGATGTCTGAAACGTTAGAATTCCTTTATCGATCGAAAGTTTTGGTGTAAATGCGGGTGCGTTTCATAAAGCTTTTTGTAACATGATAAGCAATGGCGGCACGGTTCTACGCAGTGATTTTGATGAGCTAATTAGGAATTAATATTAAATTGGGTTTTACCGAAGTTGAGGATTTTGATTCTGAATATCGGGAGTGAAGAGCGAGATAAATTACAAATAAAATTTTTGAATGACACAGAGTGTGAGGGTGAGAATATAGTTTTGAATGTGAGTGATCTGACCATAAATATGAATTACGAAGTGTAGTTTACGGGTTTTTTGTTTGTTTGTTTTTACACATTTCTAGATCGCAAATCATGCAACTACAAAAAAAAAAAATAATAATATTAATTTGTTCGCACCTTTATGTTATTTTATTGTTTTGTTAAGTTTTAGAGGCAAAATATTTGATCAAAATGAGATGCCTTTCAAACAGATTTTTCTCAAAATTAATCCAGTTTTTTTGGGAAGTAACTTTAAAAGAATCCAGTAGTCTAAAGGTTAAGTAAAGAAAACCAAAAATGCATCAATCAAGGTACAAATTGAAACAGGTTTTCCATAGCTTATAAAATATCAAAATCATTTTTGAGCGGAGAACTTCGCCCTCCTTGACTCTCTATCGGGGCATTGCCACAGCACTCTATTAGTGCCCAAGCATCCCCTGGATTTGGATTTCAGGCTACATGTATGTGGCAGTAGTTGGTTTCCTTTAAAAACCACAAGTTAGTCCCCAAATAACCGCTGGATAAACAGTGGGTTCGGGTGTCATTAAACATCCAGTCCTTTCCTTCTTTAAAGAATGATGTTTTGTCTGTTTTTGCAGGTTGTGAGCAGTTTAGTACCTATGAAGGTTATGCTGATTCCTTTAAATGGGCTGGAAATCACTATGATACAACATGCAGGTGATGTTCTCCTTTACAGTAAACCTATATAAATGTCATAAATACACATGCATCCTTGATATTTGGGTATAATTTAACACACACCCACCACTAAAAATAACAACATCAATAATAATAATAATAATGCAACAAAACATTTTTTAAGAATTTTACTTACATTATTATAATGGAGTAATTTTATAATATATATTTATAAATGTGGCATGGTTTGATGTGAAAATTTGTTAGTTTTTTTATCAATTTTCGGCTGATTTTTTATCGAACTAATGGCAGCATCGATTTTTCGTGGCACTGTATTCTTGGAAAATGACCACGATAGTGATGTTTTATCGGAATATGAGAATAAAAACTCAGACTGAAAGCAAGTAGGTGACATAGTATCACAAATATAAGATGACATACCACTTCCGAGATGTATACACATTGTTGGAAAGTGAGTGAAGATTTTCTAAATGGGTCAATTCATTAACAGATTTTCATAGAAATTTGATGTCCTTATAATAAGGAATTAATACAATAAATACCTATATTTATATATAATGATGAGATAATTCTTAAAGGAAATTCATTTATCTTTACAAATATACTTTAACCAACCTTCTACCATGAATAAAAAAAAAGTTATCATCAATTAACCATCTTTAAATTTATCCTTTGTTTAACTACTGAGATATATCAATTCATGTGGCACGTTGAAGGCAATGGCTTAACGAGTCTGAAAGGGTTACGGGATATTACTGTGAATTAGAGTTATTGAATTATTTTTGTTTTAATACTGTTGATCATATAAACATCAATACAGTAACTGTTTAAATGTTATTTTAGGGATATCAATGGCCGCCTGTGCACTGAGGTTGTTGCTATCGATGCACTTGTGATAAATGAGTATGGAAAGCAATTTCAGAATTTCCACGTTGTCAGAGAACTGAACAAGGTCAGTAGATATGGGATTCGTTTAAGCAACAAGCTCTCTGAAAATCTCTTACAACACATATACAGTAACTTGGCTGACTATCAAAATCTTACAGAATGAGAGAGGGAGAGAGAGAAGAGAAAATTTAATCGAAAGGGAAGGGGTAGCAGTAGCAAATGAATGTTAAGAAGTCTCAAACCTTTTTTTTTAATAATAATGAATTTTTTTTTATAATTTTTTTGTTGCGATCTCCAAATAGTAAGATATTGCAGTTATCATTAAGTTTGAAATAATTGTTATTTTAGTTTAGTATGGCTTCTTCTTGTTATAAGTTGAGATATCTGACATTGATTTAACTTGAGATAGACTGTAATCTTTAATTCCAGGCTTACAGTGGGTTTTGCAACAAAAATCAGGAGGTTAATTTACCTGCAGTCTGCACAGGCAACTGGGGATGTGGAGCTTTCGGAGGAGACAAGAAACTTAAAGGTTTGGTTGGATTTGTAACAAAACCCCATACTCTGCATTATGAAAAGTAAGACATTGAAACAGGCAATGTGGAGTAGGTGGGGCTGGGGGGGGGGGGCATCCCCTTTTTAGGTGACAACTAAATTTTTTAAAACACCTTTTTTTTTTTGATGAATAGAAATATTTTCAGGCTCTGTGACAAAATAAAGAGGTTGAAATTGGACAGTTTTTGAAGTATGAGGGATTCCTGCAGTGATGCAGCTGCCTTCGATCACCAACGTTTCAGTGCCCCCCCTCCACTTTCAAATGCACTCCATGGACCCTGAAACACCAGTGTGATCAGTAGAAAAAGACAGACAACTTCCTTTTAAACTTTTTGTACCATGTAAGCCATATACAAAAGTAAATCATATCATGTTTCTTATATTGTTGCAACAATAGTGAAATATATGGCAGTTGAAAATGGAAAATCCCTCATCTAAAAACCACATAAAAACAGTTTTTTCTTCATAAATAATTTGAACTTTTGGTTATTTATAAAACCATTTAACTTTATATTATACATTCCTCAGGATCAAACCTGTTAAAAACAATGGTGCCGTGATGTGACGTTAAGTATACAGTTTAGATCAAGTATGTTGCAGCGTTGGTTAAATATAAGGCAGCATATCCATTTTCTTTCATGAAGAATTGAAATTAATTTTTGATATATAAATTTGGGAGCAGTGAATATACTAAATCTGTAACCTAAAAATGTAGGGCCAATTTCTTGTCGACAGTTCAACCTCGATTCTTAGTTTAAACTGTCCATATGTGTTAAAAGAATGGGTTAAACTGTAGATCGTGACTGAACCGTCAACGAGAAACTGGGCCTAACTGTACTAGGTTCTAAACCAGTGATCTTCTCTATTTTATTTCACCAATTTTCTTACAGCTTTGATTCAGCTGATGGCTGCTGCCGCTGCGAAGCGTGACGTCTGTTACTTTACATTTGAGGATGATGCTCTTGTCGATGAGCTGTACAAAATGCACTACTATCTGACAGAAGAAAACCCACTTTCTATAGGTCTGTTTATATTGCATTAGTTATTGTTTGACCCACTTTCTATGTCAGTTTATATTGCATTAGTTATTGTTTGACCCACTTTCTATAGGTCAGTTTATATTGCATTATTGTTTGACCTACTTTCTATAGGTCAGTTTGATCCACTTTCTATAGGTCAGTTTATATTGCATTATTGTTTGACCTACTTTCTATAGGTCAGTTTGATCCACTTTCTATTGGTCAATTTATATTGCATATGAACAGTGGGTTTCAGAATCATCCACAAATATGGTTTAATGTTGTTAAAAAATTATTAAGTTCAAAATTTGTAATGAAAATAGTGTGGTTTTTGATATAATTTATTTTTTAAATAACATTTTATTTCCCTTTGTTAACCAGAGGTAAAGGACTGTTTAACTGTACATCAACCCATTGTTTTTTCAATAGCTGTTAGGACATACATGTAAGTGGATGGTGTTTTGCAACTAGTGGTCTTTAGAGGAAACCTACTACTGCCACATAGGCTACTCTTTCTGATTAGCAACCAGGGGTGATTTATATGCACTCTCCAACAGACAGGACAGAACATACCACACACTTTGATAAACCAGTTGTAGACCACTGTTCAGTGCAAGTGGCATACACTTACTCATTGAGCCATGTGGAGTATTCACTCAGGGTTGAAGCTGGTATAGAGATTAAAGATCCTATGCCTCAACTGAGATTTGATCCCACTACCTACCAGCAATAGTTTGACAGCTTAACCATTGTGCCACCAGGACTGGTAATCCATGTTAACCATGTCCGTGGATTGTGACATCTTAATTGGATTCTGTAGTCTTAAAATAAACTAATCCTGTAAGTATAACTTAAAATGTCAAATAACTGACAATAAATAAATGTAGCCAATACTTTGTTTTATCCTCGGATCGATCCTTCTCAGTGAACCCCATTTGCAGTTTGGTCTATTTTCTGTTCCAACCAATAGTCAACAACTGGTTCATCAAAGGCCATGGTATGTGCTGTTCTGTCTGTCGGAAAGTGCATATAAGATTCCTTGCTGCTTATCGGAAAGAGTTGCCTATATGGTGGCAGCGTGTTTCCTCTAAAGAAATATGTCAGAATGACCATATCTTTGACGTCCAATAGCCGATAATAAGATAAAAATCAATGTGCTCTTGAGGCATCATTAAATAAAACAAACTTCACTTTATTTTGCAGGTCTTAACATCCTGAAATATTTCTTTTTGTTTTGCAGGTCATATAATTCGCTTAATAAGTGAGTACTATTTAAAACTGTGCAGAAACGTCTACGGCAAACCCAGACTGAACCTGTTTGAGTTCATTTATGAAACGTTTGATGGAAACATGGAAGATACAGATGACAGTCAAGGCAGTCATGAAAACTCAATTCAGTGGGATTCACCTACTGGAGATAAAAGCGAATCAGATACACCAGGCCTTAATCGCAATGATTCTGTGGATTACAAAGCAAATACTCCATAAAAAGAGGTTTTTGACAAAAATCATTTGACATGCTCATAAAACTTTTATTTCTGGATTAATACAGTTGTGTTCTAATCATGTTCACTGTCAGCAGTTCTCCCATGGAAAACAGAATATTAACATTAGAAATGAAGTCGAATTGCAGAAAACACATTTTATAATAATGTAGGATGAATCTATGAAGCTTATTTTTTCTTAAATTCATGTGTTTAAGCATCATAAATTGATTTAGTTATACTTATAATAGAAAAACATGCTTCTTAATTTGGCAGCCTTGTCTGCAGTATTGAAATAAATCTAATGCTTTACATTATGCAAAGGACATACCTGAGTGTGCAAATAATAGAATATTAAATACAAATTTAATTTAATAATTTGGGGCCAAAATACTTTGTGCAATTTTGGAAAGTTTTGATGAAAAGATCCGGGGGGGGGGGGGGGGGGGGGGGGGGGGGGGGGGGGGGGGGGGGGGGGGGGGGGGGGGGGGGGGGGGGGGGGGG
>JAULBS010096563.1:0-16646 GCA_032355785.1 Symmetromphalus regularis | reverse complement strand
TTTATAACTGATACACATTGCTAATTATTGACTCTCTGGCCAAATGTATCAATGATTCTGAATCAATTGAATCATTCCAGTGATTTTAAGGAAAAAGCTGCCCATCACTTTTGTAGGGGTGTGATTATGGAGAGTTAAAAAACTCCCCTGAACCTTATTTGGGGAGTGATTTATAGCTCTCCTCTACTTTTCAAATGTAAAACCCTGTATTAGATGGTAGTAATGGTCTGCATAGGGCATTTGTGGATCAAAAATTGTAGCTTCATGATGTAACAAAATGGCCATGGTTTTACCCACTATTTCTGTCACTTTCCCTTTGTCCTGAACTTGATGCAAACAAAAAATTGCAACTTAGAGATGTGTGTAAAAGCAACTTTTTAAAAATGTACATCCTTTGTAAATTGAGCCACAAAGCACAATTATTTGTTATGAAATCTGCTGCTGAATTATTCCTTTATCAATGCTGCAACGAGTATGCAACGAGTTGAATATATCAAGTAGCTAACCATGACCAAGTTTGTTTGACTTGGAATTTATGATTTTTACGAAATACAGCTAAACACAAGAAAATTTACATATCACATCTTTCTCAATTTTCATTTTTTATTATAAATAAACTTAGTATCATTTTTTTAAAATCAACAATCTTATAATGTCATGACAATATTCATTAACTGAAGAAAATCAGAGACTACAACTTTAAAATAATTCACAAGTTAGCATTACCTTATAACTGCCATGTTCTCCACTTTGAGAATCAGCTGAAAAACTTGTAGAAGTATCTAAACCAAGAGTCTGAGAGTTATCACGCTCTCCACTAAACATTCCTTCTGATTCTAGCAGTTTGACTGTGGGATCGTTTGGATTTTCTATTATCATGAACCCTGCATCATCATCTTTCTCTTGTTTAATGTCAACCCCAATGGGCAATCGAATGCTCTCACTACCAGTAGCTTGTGAGGAGCTGTCTAATGCTGTATGTGATGGCTCTGATGACGACGACGAGGTAGATGTTGTTGTGGCTGCTGTGGTGTATATATTCTGCATGGAGTCCAGGTCTGCATGTGACTCAACACTTTCTGTTGCAGCAAGTAAGGATTCAATGCCAGCTTCAACATGGTCAACTTTGTCTGAAAAATAATAGAACAATTGTACAGCAGACAAATCAGGTAAAATCATGAGCATTTTTACCTAGATATAGAGTACAACTGAATTAGCATCTATCTTGAGTATGTTTTAAATTTACTGCTACAGAAGATTTATTGTTCCTACTGCAAAGTGAAACATACAATCCCATCTTTTATAAATCATACAGATGGCATTTTATTGCATAACCATAAGTTACAAACTTATCTTCTAAAATTTAAGAAACTAACCCCTTCCTATCTCATTTAGTTACTGGACTATCAAATTTATTGACTGCAGCTCTTACAATAACAAAATAAATTTGCTATTCAAAATGTCACTTTTTTGTATTTTGCAAATACTAGTATACCACTTTTTGAAATGCTAACTTTTCTCTGTTCATACTATTTCTGATGTCATGCCCAGGCAGTTTTTGCCCGATAGTAAAATTCTGTACACTTAAATTTTCTGAGGGTATGACTCTGTACCCTCAAACTTTTGGAGGCAGGTTGCTTCCATGCTTGTAGTGGGAACACCACTAACATACATCTACGTCAAAGTGGTCAAGAATTCATTTCCGAGCCTATAAAATAAAACAAAATTCTTTGGGGGAGGGGGGTACCCCAGACTCCCCTCCCACTCCAATCTGTGTACCCTCAAATTATTTTCTGGCGGAAATACAACAATGTCATTCAATTTACAGAACTACTTACCTCTTTTTGGCGTAGGACTTGAGTGTGGAGCGTCATCATCCACAATGCTGCGTTTTTGTGCTGTGACAGTTTTTGATGATGGACTAGGTAAAACATGGATACTATCTGAACATCTTGGTTGGATTTCAAAAGGCTGCTGGTGCTGTACTCTATTTGATGGTGATGACAATTCAAACTGATTACCAGCGGACATGGATGAATTGTCTCTGTGACGATTAGACAATGTTTGAGTTCGTGCACCTTGGTGAAAGCCATGTCTTTGATTATGAATAGATGGTTTGTGTGGAGTAGTACGAATGGGATAATTTGAATGTTGAACTGTTTCAGGACTATCTCGTAAAATTATGGCAACTTCTTCGGAATGAGATCGGTTAGTTCTGTTCATGTGATCTTTAGGAGAAATATTTTCACTTCCACGAACATTAGATACTTTTGCTGGTTCTTTCCGCAGCGTTTTAAATGCTTTAGTACAATAACTCTCACTGATAACATTACCAGTACTTTGAACAAGTTCACTGAGTACGTATCTTTCCTTCTTGAAGTTGTCTATCTCAACAGCCAAGTAACCACTCAGTTCCACACCTTGGTCAAAGTCCAGGTATTCTCGACACAATTTTTGCATTGCTTCGATAAACGAAGAAAAGAATTTCACAGAATACTGTTTATCCATTATGCTGAATTCAAAGAGCTGATATTTAACAGTTGAAAATCACCCTGAAAAACAAATTAATGATGTTAAGAAGCTGTTAATTAACCGGTGTAATACCCAATAGCCGACGTTTACTTTTGTGTTATGGTGTCGTTAAATAAATAAAGATGTTAAGGATTTCAAAATGATATATACATTTGTTTTTAATAACATTTAGAAACATAAAAATGTAAAGTACTCCTGAAATTACATGAAGTTTTATTACCTAACAATTTCCCCACTTTAATTCCATCAGAGTGTACCTATATGGCTTATGATTGAAGCTTAAAAAGTACTCATTAAAAAATATATACCCAGTTTAGAATTTATACCATTTGATTCTGATTATTTAATTCAGCTCAATTTCTGCAATATTCATAATATGCAGTTGATTTTATGTAAAAATGTAGATTTTTCACTTGTTAAAACAAGTATCACACAAAATGAATTTTATTCATTCTATCAGTCCTGTCAAAACTGTACAACTGTTTCATGACTGACTCACTTATGCATGTCACGTTTTACATAACCAATTTTTTATTTCTATTAAAAACACAGCAGCATATTTTGTAAAACATTTTTAGCGTAATCCAATTATGGCGTATGTAAATTTTCAGTTCTCAAAGGCCTGTATCAATCTTCCAAAGTGTCAAATTTGTACCAGACAATGTAACCCATCATTTATTTCCAGGGCTGACAACATACTGAGGCAGTTAACCATTACAACCCCTGAAATTGCCCGTGGCTATCAGTACTGCTGTGGATATTTCTGCAGTTTTTCATTCTCTGCAGACTATTTATTTTAGAAGGCGTTTTATTTATTTGGGGGTGAGAGGGGGGATTTACCACGCAAAGAGTATAAACGTGTGAACACTAAAATTGCTGTGGAAAATGTAAACACTATTTCTCCAAAGCATTTATTTTGCCGTGGACATTTTCTTTATTGCAGGGGTTGCCATTAGATGACTTGATTCCTTTAAGAGTTATTTCCCCTCAATACAGGATTAATTATTAAAAATCAACTGGATTAATAATTAAAAATTAACAAAGGCATGAAACAATTTAATATTAATTTTAAATTTTGGTGGATTTTCTGGGCAGTTTTTATGATCCAGAATTGTGTACAAAATTCAAAAACCATTTACATTCATTCTCACCCTCTCATACAAATCTTTAAAATGTTTTTGTTTCACCGTGTACTCTCACTGCTTCATGATACTTAAAATCTGTAAACCCTTCTAATTCACCCTCTCTGTCAAGGCCACTGCTATCATGTTATTGAAAAAAAGTTGTTTGCAAATCAAAAATTGCAAGTGATAACTAGTGGATCAGAAACATGTTGTTTGCAATCTGGAATATCTTAAAATTCTTTTATTTACAATATTTTGTGCCACTTCAAAGTTCAGAACAATCATCAACAATGTGTGAACGTGTCAATTTTGTTTTGTATCCAATAGGCCTATTTGGTGGTGTGTAATTAACTGCTAGTAATATTAATTTTTTTCGATCCTCGACACCACTAGAGCACATTGATTTATTAATCATCTGCAACTGGATGTCAAACTCAAACATTTGGTAAATAGTAACATGTAATCAAGTGTAAGCCAGCCTGTGAGGCTTACTCAAAATGTGTTCATGAATCTCTAACAAACTGCAAAACATATTAGCATCTGTGATCACCGTTTTCTTTACTTGGCCTTATTTTGAAGTAGCAAGAATCGTGCACAACTGACAAGCTTCAGTCAAAAAATTTGTGCTTTCAATAAAATTAATAATGAAATGTAGTTTATTTTGAATTGCATGTAGTTTCAGTATACTCTAAAGTTAACAACTAGATTAGTGTCTCTGTAACGTGTAACACGAACTTTGAAAACTGTTGTCTGAATGAAGTTACGCAATCGGGACTCCAGTTCAGTGTTTTTTAAAAGTTAAACCAGTGACAAAATAAATGATAGTTCACAATAAACATTGCCTATAAATAAACTACATTTTGCACTTAATAAACTAGCAGGGTATTATTTTTTGTTAATGTAATTATATTATGGTGTTTTAATCAGTTCTGAATAACAGCATTTTAAACCATGTGCTCGATGTTCTTTGTAAATTCCTCCATTTTTCAAGGATCATCACGCCAATTTACAAACATTAATTGCAGCCCTAGTGTTTGTTTATGGAATGGGATCCTGCATTTAAAATTTATAGCAAACTTTTTCAAAGACGTTCTCTTGAAAACAAATATTGTTTTAAACTTGTAAACATTACCCACAACTACATAAAAATTATTTGTAAACATCGATCAGGACTTAATACTACATATTTCCAACTGATGCCCAAAAATTCTAAGCCAATAATGAGTGAGCCAAAGGCCGGAAACCGGTATTCTCGTGCATTAAGACTATCGCGTTTGTGCGAACTAGCTGAGAAAAATGGCATCTGTAGCAGACGAGATCTGAGATGTGATCGTGGTCTCTGTTTGGAGTTCAGTTTTGTGGTTCACTTCAGAGAAACCTGAGGTGGCCAGCCGGGCGCATGATTATTAATACAGAACTCGCCCGATTTGATTTAAACCCAAGACAGACGACCATTAATCTACACCCCTGCAATCGATTGTTTTGTTTTAATATAATTAATGTTTCATTGGCTCATTGGCAATCAGTATAAATCCGACACCGCTCCGGAAAATTACGACTATACATTCTGTAGAATTCCAACTACTACCAGCTGGTTACATTAATTCCTTGGATAATTCTACCACTAACATTCCTACAGCTTAATCAACTACCATTACTGCTATACCTACCCCTACTACTGTTACAACAACAATAACAACTATTACTACCACTGTCGGTGCTGCTATTGTTAATACTACAAGCCTGAAAATAAGTGCTCGGTCACGGACATTGTCTGGTACAAAATTCTCATTTGTCAAGCTTTGACAATCACAAATTTAATATTAGTAGTCATTTTGTCTGCCACAAAATCAGTTGTTTTTGCGTGTAATCAGTTCTATGCTGAACGTTTAAAATGCATATTTTGGGGAGTTTCAAGATCATAGACATGCTTACATAAATTAAGCCTAGCAGTAACTGAACAGTTGTCACTGCATTTACCAGGTAAATCTATTAATAGACCCAATCAAGCCTGATGACTGTAAATAATACTTTGAACTCCCCGAATCCGTAATCATCCGAATTCAGTATTCCTAATGACCTAAATAACATGCGAATGACCTAAATAACCTGTGTATGACCTAAATATCCGGCAACATTAGCTTGAAGTCGCCAAAACTTAGATTTTTTTTTAACTTCCACTTTTCCCTTCCCCATCAGTGTCATTAAATGATATCAGTTGATAATATAGAATTAGCTACCATTTGAGCTACATCCGGTTCCTATCTGAGCTACAAGTCCTTAGCCTATGTCATGCCTAAAATGACAGTGTACCGCATAGCTAAATCATGAAATACCGGTAGGCTAAATGAACAAAAGGCTCCTTTCCGAAGTTGTTCTGAGGGACAGTCAAAATGAATACAATCTTTGTGTAAAAGTTCACTACAAACCTGCATAATATTTTTGTCCCTTGGAGCGACTTTCCAAAGGCATGAAAGAGGCATATTGTAAGCCTAGGAATCAGAATTGGATTTCATCTTCATAATCTATGTAGGCCCACCCACCCAGGGCTCCTGCTGAGGTCAAATTTTCATTGTTTTGCCAATAAAAACAAGATAGATTTAAACAGTAATCATCAACATAATTTTCAAAAACATACATAAGTATATGCGACATAAGACTATTAACTTACAGCTCAGATAAGCATTTCATGCTTCACCTACCACACCTAAGTTTCAGGCATGGATGCAGGATTTCTGAAAGGTGCGATCCAAATGTGACGAGTGAATAGAACTTGGGGAAAAATGGTTAATTTTGATATCCTTCCACTCGGAAAATGTAAAAAAAAATATACAAAAACAAATACGAGAAAAAGGGCAATCAGGACCCCCTTCTAGATCTGCTACTGAGTTTCCAGGCTAATACGTTATTTCACTTTATTCTTTAAAACTAATATTTATTTATTTCAATATTAGATTTCAATTTAATTTGGCAACAGGTATGTTTTTGTTTTTAACCCGCACAAATTGATTGACATAGGACATTTTGACAGGCACGTCTCAAAAAATTATTTCCAGGCTTGATACTACGACCACATTAACTACATTTACTGCTACCACTACCACTACTTTTATTATTATACTACTGCATAATTAGCTATTAACTCACTTTACTCCCCTTCTGATACCACAGTCAATGTTAAATTGTCATCATCACATCATGATCATAATCAGTAATCATAAACCTATATGCCTTTATTAATACTGGGGATCTCATTTAGACATTATACGTAAAATATACCAGCTAATTCTGACACTTCATTACTTTTAATTAAACTTTTTGCCAGTGTATGTTTAATTAATAAGTTGGTTATGGGATTACATAGCTTTAATGTGAATTATACTGGCTTGGTGATCTCTTTTGAGTATTTAGCTAGCAGCCGTTCGGATGTAAAGGTTCCGCGAAAATGAATGCACAGTGACAAGTTGTTGTTATAACGATTTTTATCATTGGATGTTGAAGCTTTCACTTTTATAAAATGCTTTTACCTTGGTTGAATGATAAGGGGTTGGATTTACCAGAAGTGTCGAAAGATCACCAGGCTATCCTACGTTTGCAGTTTAATGACACCTGATCTAGAACTGAAACGGTAAGTTTTTTTTTTTAATTATACCAAACAACTCCAGTCCAAATTCCACTGTTTATTTAATTCAATTATTTATGAATACATAAACTCTAAATAATATCAATAATAAATTGTTAACTGTGCAAAAATATCTAATAATCAACAACGATTTCAAATACTGAGGTCAGCTTTGTGGTTCATACCGGTTCTTTGTGTGACCTACATTGCCAGATAGATCTCTACAAAGGCATCACCACATTTTAATTATTTAGAAAAATTAGTCAACTCTCCGCAAATCAATACATGCATTAGGCAAAAGCAATTGTCTTACCACATCAAAATAAACTAAATGCTTAGTAAAGTCGTCGATTTGTTGTTTTAATCGAAATACAAACTGCAACAGCATTCTTTTTCACCTACGCCATTTTACCACTATAAAAAGCTGATCACGTGCTTAAATATAGTATGTTATGAGTTATTTCCCTTTGACCACAAACTAATTTGTTTTTTCGCAAATCGTTTGACCACAGGCACAGAATAACATATTTTGAATATTTAACTCTCATTCTGTCAGAATCGAGATCTAAAATTTTCCCAAAAAAGGTGACCTATTTTTTTCCATCTATCATGCATGGCTTGGAATTGTGTGTGGAAGGGGCAGAGGCATGTGGGGCTTTGGGGATTTCACGAGATTTTTAAATATTAAGTTCACTTAAAAACAACTACAATACGATGTTCCTATATAGATAAAATATGTGGGAAAGTCACATAAAGATCCCTTGTTGTTAATGGTAAAATGTAGATTTCTTCTGATGACGTCATATCAGAATTAAGAAATGTTTGATATCCAATAGCCAACGATTAACAAATCAATGTATTCTCAGTGGTGGATAAATTTGGTGGCCTGCTGCCTTCTATTTTTTTACTAGCAATAGTTTTGTAAGATTAAAAAATGTAATATTAAGTTAAGAAATGGCATCGCAATATACATGTACTACTATTATCTTCTATCTATATCCTGATTAACCAAATGAAGCTGGTACCATTCAATATGTGTGTGTAGGTCTATACTGAATCATTCTATAAAGGCTATGTAACACTTTAAGAAAACAAACACAAAAAGAAATTTTATTCAAAATATAATTTTTTAAATCATTTATTTCTTTTAAAATATTTGTGACCATTTGAGCACTCAGCCTTGACAATATAACGTGATAAACAAGTAAAAAAAAAATATTAAAAATTAATACAGACTTTTAAAATTATTTTTGTGAAATACAAAGAGCCAGTTAACGCGAATTCTGCCAGCTGAACGTCTAGGTGAAGGTTGTTAGCCGAAAGTCTAGATAAGAAACAAAGTGCGAATTTTTGCCAGCTAAAAGTCTAGATAAAAGATGAGGCGAAAAGCTGATTTATACTAATTCTGCCAGCTAAAAGTCTAGATAAAGATTGCGGCAAAGACCCATCTACACCATTTTTGCCAGCTGAAAGTCTAGATAAAAGATGAGAGCTGTTTCTCACTAATTCTGCCAGATAAAATTCTAAAGATTGCGGCAGAGAAAGTTTACATCAATTCTGCCACTTGGAAGTGTAGAAAAAAATAAAACAAAGACCCATTTTCATCAATTCTGTCAGATGAAAGTCTAGATAAAAGATGGAAAAAAAAAAGACATAATTTACACTAATTCTGACAGTTGAAAGTCTAGAAAGTAAATGAAATAAAGATCAAATTTACGTCAATTCTGACAGATGACAGTCTATATAAAATAAGCAACAAAGAACTCGCTCGGTCATTGGTTGTTTAACGACACGTCAGCACATTATTTAGCGCCTATTAGGTGTCGGACATAAATTGTGTTTTGCGACTATTGATCTTTATAGAAAACCCGCTATCGCCACTTTCCCACTACTCTTTCTAATTAGCAACAAGTGATCTTTTATATGCGTTTTCTCAAAGACAGGACAGCGCATACCACGGCCTTTGGTAAACCAGTTATAAACCACTGGTTTTAACAACTCACGAAAATCGTTACTGAAACCATGTTATTACAATATGCCCAACATTTTAAAATTTAAACAACTGATAACTGTAAACAAAATAAATATTCTAAAGAAGTTATGTAAATTAATAAAAGAAATCACAGATAAATGCATTAAATTATAGATTAATACAATGCATGTGAATGTATATATTTTCATGTTTGTATAAGGATGTGCTGCTGTTTCATGTATTTGATACAATTTTATACTGTGATGAAACATTGTTTAACCCATTTTTATTTTTAATGTATTTCCTGTAAACCCCATCCTGTCACTATGAAAATATTGTACACTTTCCTCATATGCCATTGCACAGTTCTTGTTCTTGTCGGTGCAAGTGGTATAGGCTACATCTACAATTGAGCTTTATGGAGCACTCTAAGTTGGAGTGTATCGAGATTAAAAATCCCATGCCTCGACTGAGATTTTTATTCCAGTACCTACAGTCCGACAGGTTAACCACTCATCCACCGGGGACCAGTAAATAAGGAACAGACCCAATGTACATCAATTCTGCCCGTTGAAAGTCTAGATAAAAGATTAGGCAGAGCTGATAACATATGCACCAATTCTGCCAGCTGAACATCTTGGTAAAGGATGTGTTAAAAATACCAATTCTGTCAGCTGAAAGTTTAGATAAAATAATTGGTTTAAATCAGCTTATGAATAATTTAAGCTGATTTAAACCAATTCTGCCAACTGAAAGTCTATTTTACTTCTAGTATGCCAGTTGAAAGTCTAGTTAAAGAGTGTGGTTAAAAGACGGATTAATTACATAATTTATCCAGAATACAACTTCAAGCCGATTGCGTCATGCTTGTCAACAATGGTCCGGGGAAAAAGATAAACGGCAATTTTTAAAAGGCAATAAAAAAATTATTCATAAGAGTAATAATAAACGAAAATTTCAGTTTTCTTCATTTCTTGTCCAAAACGGACGGGCTGCTTATTGATTATTGGTTATAAAAACCCGTCTCTGCATAATAGCTGTTTCTTATTCTTCTACAATCTTCAGATGCTTCAAACATTTATGAGTAGGCCTTTAGTATAGGCTCTAGCGGCAGTTTGCCTCCATACATTCTTCAGTCAGCAGCATATCGTCTATTTTGTACCATAATTATAATTTCGTAGAACAAATTGAAACTGGAAAATATTTTCACCCCGACAGATAAAGTGAACCTCAGTGGTCCAGCGGTAGAACATCGCTCAAGCTGATGACAGTGGTTCAAAAAGTATAATATTCAACTCGCCCCAAGACTGATTCGCCCCCTACCAAATTGCCCCATTCGCCCCAGCCTAGTTGGTCAAGTCGCCGCAAAGTGCCTGTCATCTCGCCCGGTCATTGGTTAAGTCGGTCCAGTCGTTGATCCAGTGTAACAAAGACGTGGTTTGTCTGTGGGAAAGTGCATATAAGAGACCTTTCCTTATTGCTTGTCCAAAAATAACTCATTAGGTCATTGATGACCGACAAGGTAAACATTAATTAACTAATAGTGGCAAATTTGTTAACTGAGTAATACTGTTTCTTTGATTTGCTAATGGAAAATTTAGTAATAGACATGTTAATTACCCTAATAGCCACGATCTGCTAATTGACACCTCCGCCAGACGTGATTGACAGTCAGTCTTGACCAATGAATTGTCCACATTAACTATGAGCGCGCGCTCCACTGACCGTCGGCCATTATCTTAGACAAAGGCTTTTGTCTAAGGTCTTATTTTCTATTGTTTTTATTATTACTGAATTAATTGTTGTGCGCTGAAGCACAGCGATGGTTTAAAAATGTAGTTACGAGAAAGTTCGGTATTTTCTCCACTATCCTTCTTATCTTTAACTTTATTAAATATATTCAGGCCGGCGAACGACAGCATGTATGAAGATTAAAAAAAAAAAATTTTACGAAAATAATATTCATAGTGACAGTATGACAACAGGAGTTCTTCATATATAATTCAAAAATAGACACTACTACTAAAAGACTAATTTTAAAGAAGGTACATGGTGACAAAGATATGACATCATACAGCTAAAAAGTGTTTTTTATTATATATATTTCACGAAGCAGTTAATGATATTGGAGATATGTAATTATGGTTTACTGAGTTTGCTTGTAATGTCAGTAATTAATTTTGAGATTTTACTATGGGTGCCATTGTTTTTACAATTAAACAGTTCTTTAAATTTTAGTGTGTTGTTTTGTTGTTGTTGTTTTTTGTTTGTTGTTTTTTACTAATAATATGGCTTTATAAGTTTTTCACGTGTATTCTTAAAGTTGTTAACCCCAAAACTAACCCAAAACCTAGCCAGTTGGGGGAAGTCAAAGATCAACTTGAACAGATGTCTGTACAAAGGTAAGTGTTGAAATTGCTGAATTCAAGTCAATTCGGCCCCTACACAATATGCAAACAAATACCTCTACACACGCCCGCCCCAAACCCATTTAACAATTTATGTTGAATCATTAATGAGTTATTATTAATAACATTAACAGCTATTGTAGGATGATAACCCCTCTATAATAGTCTAATGCATTTTAATTTCAATTGTTCGGCCCCTTCTTAACAAGCAAACAAAAACGTTATCACCCACCTTCATACCCATTTAACAATTAATGTAAAAACATGAATAAGTTAATATTAATACTTTTTAATATAAAATCTATATTTATATACATGTTCGCGTCCTAGAAGTGGGTGTGGGGTGGGCATGGAGCCGGAGTATAAGCAGAGACCCGTGGGTATAAATCCCGGGGACGGGGGTAATGGGGGACACCTCCCCCACTTTTTGGACGGGGGCGACGCCTATATAATTACCCCCCACACACTTTTTGCTTAGAAAAACTGAAAATTTCAGTGAAATTAAAATGCCTAAATAACAAATTTTTACCAGTATTTCTCGTTATTGTATCAATGTAACACTTTAAACCATGTTTTCTTAGCGCAAATATACCGAAGTAAAGAAGTGGTCTATAATGATGGGGGTGGGGTCGATAGGGTCCGTCCCCCACTTTTTGGACCTTGGTGTGTTCCGTCCCTTCACTTTCAGGAACGGATGTTCGCCCTTGCAGAGACCGCGCCCCTTTAATTGTTTTTGAAAATTCAAGGTTTTTGAAATACCATTTCCTGCATTTTGACATTAGTTTGGAGCACAATTTACACCTTTTCTCCATAGAAACAAAGCTGTTGTAAGATGATCACCCCTCTACAACAGTCTAATGCATTTTAATTTCAATTTTTCTATCTATACAACCTGGCAGACCCAACACAACATGCATTTTAATTTCAAAATTTCGAAGCAAAAAGTGAATGTGTGGGTGTAAGTGGAGGAGGAATAATTATATAGCCATTCCCCTGTCCAAAAAGTGGATGATGTGTCCTTCGCCCATTCCCCCCCCCCACCCTCCAGGATTTGCGCCTCTGCCTGTTCTGATGTTAAAATCAGGAATAAATGTATATACCTATATATCGTTTGTTTAATTATAAATAACTTTGTAGTCTAAAATAGTTCGCTGAAGACAGATACCTATCAACTATATTTTTTATTGTTTTAACATTCAGCATTTTGTCAACGAAGTGTACCCAACAGAAGAGTTTCGTTTCAGTCTAAAATTCCAAAGAAACGTTTGACGGTAGATCAAGCAGTTACTAAATTGTGCATCTCATCCATGTATCTGATCCTCCAATACAGTAATGTTTGTCTAACCTAGCAACTTGTGGTTATCTCCCTTGTGGGAGGCGTGGTTAACAGAGAGGTCAATTGAAAATACATGAGTAATACATGGGACAGTTTTTGCTCACAACATATAATTGAAAATAAACAAGTTGTAATATATATATGGTATTACATGGGACACATTTTAGTATTGTATTTATTACCCACTCACATTCAAAGGATGCAATATATTTTTAGAAAATTTGTAAATTTAAGCATTGTTCCTGTTTTAATTTCAAAATAACATAGTGGGTAAAATGCATGACATCATTTACTTTTGACATCAGCACTCTGTATGCAACACGTGTTACGTATATTTTTAAGCAACTCCAGTATCTTCAACAGGTGGATAATAAATAATTTTATTACCCATATAGTTCAACATATCTTGGTACATAACAAAGTGTCACGTCCTGATACTACGTCATACTGGTACATAACAGATTTGACGTCATACGACATCATATTATTTCGCAGATTGTTTCCAAAAAAAGAAAATGATTGGTTTCATTTTTGTTGATGTTCGTTTTTATCAAATTTAACTTAAATGTAATAAATAGGATATTAAACTCGCTTCCATTTCGAATCATGTTTACGTCCTCATGAAATAATTTTCATTGTCACTCGATAAAGCTTGTGAAAATTGAAAATTATTTCACTTGGGACATAAACATGTTACAAAATGGAAACTCGTTTAATATCCTATATATATTATATATGTTTAGGACAAGGAAATAAAAATTAAATTAAAAGGCACTACCCACACCACTTTTTTTTTCAAGAAAAGACAAAATATAATTTTTTACTTAGCCTTTTGGCTAACATGTAATGGGAATCATAGCTTTGTTGAATGTTTCATTTTTAATTGTAAATAAAATTAAGTTCTCGAGATGCATAATTTCAGTTACAAACATTTTTTAAAAACTGGAATCTCTCTACCTTAAAAATAATGATATACCACTGTTCAGTTAACAGTTTAATAATTAATGCATTATAAAATACATTAGGAATTAATTAATTAATTATCTATCAATAATAATAATAACAACAACAACAGCAAAAACAAGAAGAAGACAATAACAACAATAATAATCAATAATAATAAATTAACTTACTCATCCATTGTTTTAATATGTGCTCCTTTAGTAGACACTTAGACATTTTTTTGAAGAAAACAAAACTGCATTTATTTTGTGACAATCAGAAAAAAGCTTGAAATACTATGCAAAATGATGCTTAATTTGTTAGAATAGGATGAATATGAACAAAGATATATCATTTATTAATTTTAACGGGATTATATTTAATTTTTAAGAACTGGTTATTTGTTACAAAATATGTTAAATATTATGCAAAATAAATAACAAATAAATTATATACACTTATTTTTAACTTAAATTTGTATGAACATTCATCAAATTATAATATTTAAGATCATTCAATCCAATATCTGTAGGAATTTCTGCACTGAATAACACTTGCTGCATTGAATTATTTCCCTTGATATTTGCACTTTTCATCAAACAGAAATCAAACAATAAATTAATAAAAAATCTAAAAAAATCTGAGAAACTTCATAAACAATACTATAAAATGTCTAGGTCACAAAATGGATCATTTTGGTACCAAGCATATTATTCATTTAGACACATCTGTCAAGTAGCGTTAGAGAAATAATAAATGACACAATATCCATCCTGTCACCCCTTATGATTATAATAGACTTTCCCAATATGAATTGATGCTAGTAGCAAGAGGTGTGTATTTGCTCCATTGCTGTCAAAACAGGGAATGGAGGCGCGAGACAGTTTCTTTGACATTAGCAAAGAGCGTTCATAAACCGTTGTAATTGCGTGATTTGTTAATTAGTGTTTTGCTAATGAGGATGTACCCTCGAGGTGGATAACATTGTACGTACGATATCGTTCAGTTCCAGATTATATTGATATTAAATCGGACTAGGAAAATGGCGACATCATATAACATTGTATCTGGTCTGTGTGCTATCTTCGTTTTATTCAGCACACTTGCTGTTGTCTGCGAATCAAAACACCCAGAAAAAATAGTGGCGTTTTTTCAAGGTAAGGGTTTATCATGGACCAATGATTTTATCATTGAATTACATTTTTAATTATAAAGAATTTATTAAATAATATGGAATATTGTTGCTTATGTCATTTTAAAATTCATTGGCCTACTAAAAATAATAGAACTTTGGGTGTATAAACATTGTTATGAACACCATTTTACATTTACAGCAAACATTATTAGGAATGTTAAATAACGATATTGTTTCTTCTAAGTTCTTTGTTTTAGTCTATAGGTAGTAAATACTAGGACAATAAAAACAGTTTTAAAATCTGAACAAAATTTATATTTTAATACAAATGTTCAAGAAAAATATTTCAATTTATTAATTGTATATAAGCCTATATATATATTTTTTTTATTTTAATGTTTATTTTAATAAAAAAAATTATTGAAACAAATATTATTTGTTTGTGTTTATTAAATTTACCATTTTTAATATAAATGTATAGATATGCATGTTGTTTATATTTAATACGATGTTTATTGTGCACACTGTTCATTATCCAGTTTAAAAAAAATTAAAAGTTTTTAGATTTTGTATAATTGGATATTTATGTAAAGATCTGTTAAAAATGGATGTGTCCTTTTGTAGTACAAATTTATACATGAATTTCAACCTACATGTATATATGTGTATCTTAATTATATGTTTATAAAAGCCACCTGTTCTTAATAAACACGTTTTGTGGGTTCCTTGGGTGGTTATTATAAGAAGGTTTAAACACATCCATCTGTCTAAACCAGCATCTGAAAATCAGTAAGGAATGACTTCCCAAACACCCCAAACAAAATTCTAGATCTTTTGTTCTAACAATCTTACACTGACCCAGTGAGATCTCATAAGATTTTTTTTTAAAGTACAAAAAAAAAAGTAACTTAAATGTTTAGTGATTTATATATATATATGTATATATATATATATATGCACATTTATTGTTTATTTTGTGTAAATTTACCCTATTTCCTCTAATAACTGTTCAGGTACCTATTCCTTTCAAAAGGATCCCAGACCAGCTATTATTGGAGACTAGCACTTGTCTGAAACTGGGTGCTTATTAATATTAGAGGAAATATGGCACAATTATTTAACTGTAAAATACAAATAATTTTATGCATGAGCTGTTTACATTGTGTAACACATATGTACATGTGTATGTATACATATAATATGCATGCATGTTAAACATGTTTATTTAAATTGTGTAACATGAATAGTAATTATTATTATACATGTTTATATTGCACTGCTATTACATACCTATACCTTTAATGTTATATAATATTTTTTTGTTTTGTTTATGCCAGCTTGTACAATACATACACTTACAAACAAAATAAATATTAAACAAAAATGTTTTTTGTTTTTGTTTGCTATAGTGCCTTCTATTAGTTTTTTTTTATCATGCTGACCTAGTCTTGAATTATCTGAAATACATGTTCCCAGATCCAACACATAAAAATTGAATGACCTAATTGTGTAGATTGTACAGGTATATATATATATATATATATATATATATATATATATATATATATAGTGTTA
>JAULBS010096552.1:0-16647 GCA_032355785.1 Symmetromphalus regularis | reverse complement strand
TGATATCTGACATTATTATATTTACTCAACATAGAAATATATGCCCAATATTTGAACCTGAAATCAAGCTAAAATAAATAAAACATAGGCCCCTATTGTAAGATTTTCGCAAACATAGCAACGCTTGACTTCACGCAAACCTCGCAACCCCTTTTTCAAAATCCTATGTACGCCCATGGGTTCGTCTATTTAAGGTTCAGTATGTTCTTTCCTAAGGTCAAATGCACTAATCGAAGGTTTAACGGAGGTCTTGTCAACCTTGTATTATATGTTCCTGATTGCATGACACCAACTGTACTGAATATAATAATGTTACATGCAATTTAGTTTTAATTGGCATCTTGTCTTTTCCGATATGTATCAAATAAAATATTAATGAAGACAAAATATTTAAACGCGAATATAATCATTCATGTGTAGTTTACAATTACGCGTTTCTTTCTAATCAATTTTGAATTATAAAGAATATTGAGTTCTCTAGCGGAAAATATCAGATATGATATACAGTTTGCAAGGTAATATAATGCTGACGCCTTTTTTCAAATGAATGTGAACTGAAGTTGAATTTGATAGTAATTGTTAGATCGCATATGACATTTCAGTTTTTTTTTTTCTGATTGCTTTGATTAGTTTTGTTTCCATAGCTAGGCATCATAGAACAGGTCAATATGAACTGTCGAAATCGAAACACAACGGTAACAGAGTGTTAACAATTAATGATTTATTCAGAATTTGTGCTACAAAGCAAACATGTATGTCGTAATGTTTTTGTTTTTATTATTATTATTTTACTTTTTATGTTTTGTAGTCTGAGGCCGTTCTATTTAGATCAGTCGATAGAATATTTTTTTTTTCCTCCAAAATTCGATGCTTTAATTTATAAAATGGTTATATCATTGAATGTAAATATTATTTCTAGGCAGGATAACCTTTTAGTAATGGCCGTTGATGTATTCTTCTGCTCGGTTTTTTTTTTTTTTTTTGTATTTGTTTGTTGTTGGGGTTTGTTTCTTTAAAGGTTTTTTGTTGTTTGGTTTGGTTTTTTAAAGGGTTTTTTGGTTGTTGTTGTTGCTGCTTTATAGCAATGGATTTTAGAGGGTGGGGGTATGTTTGAGTGAATCATTTTCCGCCTGTACATACAACTACAACACGTCACAAAAACTTGAAAGTGTCAGTCGAATTTTACATGATAAATCTAAAACGTAACACGAACAGCTACATACATATTAAAGAGGCAGCGTCATTTCTAAAATATATCACTAGAAGCCTGATTCACGTGTCTGTGACGTCAGATTATTGTTTGTATGACGTCAGCCTTCTTGTTCGTCTTCTTTTTCTCCTGAGTTACCAAATCTATGCTTTAGATTTTCAAATGTTCTCACTAGAAACTGCGACCCACACAAATCATCGGGTTTGGCATCAAGTCAAATAATGGATATGACTGCAATATTAGTGGGCCAATGGTTACGCTATTGGACTCTCGGCTGGTAGATAGAGGGATCAAATCTCAGGTGATTTTTTAAGCTCAGTACTGGCTCCAACCCAGAATGAGAACTGCGAAAGGCTCAGTGGGTAAGGGTATGCCAGTTAGATCCTCTTGTTGTGGTTCACAACTGGTTTATGAGAGGCCGTGGTATCTGTTATCCTATCTGTGGGATATTGAATATAAAAGATCCCTTGCTGCTTGTGGGTAAGAGCAGCGGAATTAGTGTGGGGGCAGCGAGTTTCGTGTCTTAATCTGTCCTGGACAGACGACATAGGAAGCAGAGTTGTGTGCCCTGGACAGCGTGTTTGATCGTTAAATGGATATAAGCACGAACATAACCAACTTACGGTAGTATGAATCGCAGTGAGAAACTTTGTGTTCTGCCCTCACTCTTTTGTGTAGTACCCCCTCTAAATCTTCTAGACCATCTTTATTTTCATGCTTTTCTTGCTTGTTTTAAAGTTATTCCTTATAATTGTATTGAGGGATTTTTTTTTTTGGGGGGGGGGGGATTGTTGGTTGATTTTGTTTATTTTGATTTTCACTTCAGAGTAACATGTTGGGTTTGAAAAGCTATCTGTAGTTTGCTCCCTGAATATTTGAACATGAGTTTCTTTTTTTCTTGGTACAACACAGTGAAATGCTTTTATGTACAAGTTATTATATTCTGAAAGATTAATACGAAGTCCTCTTGTTAAGCGATTTTAAACAAGTTTGGATGTTGCTTTAGTTCACTATACACAATGGTCTACTAACCCTCGTGGTTTAATGTGTACATAAGTAACAGCAAAGAAATATGCAATATTTTGATAATAAAAAGGTAGTGTTTAACACACACACATACACACACACACACACAGAGAGACAGACAGACAGACATAAAGACAGTGTATAATCAGGGGCGTTGGATTAAAATTTTAATGTATTTCTTGTGTTTTTTGGTAAAATCAGTTGCTTCTTAGTATTAGCAGCCCCCCCACCCCCACCCCCCACCCCCAATTCATCCCCAATATGAATTTCGTTCCAACGCCACTAATAATGTTACGTCTTACAGGCAAATGGTTCTTATATAAGATGACCTGTATATTACAATAATAATAAACATACAAATAATTCATGTCAGAAAAGGTACCTGGTAATATAAACAGTGATAAAGTAGTACATGTATGGAATACATACCTCTTGTAAACAAGTATTGTTGTTGGGGGGTATTTTTGGGTTTTTTTTATATAAGATGGCCTGTATAGAGCAATTATCCAAGATATACAAAAACTTGAGATTATTAAAAAGTTTAATATATATGGAGTGACATATACTGTTCAAAATAAGCAGGGAATATTTTCAAAATTTGCACAAGATAGCAAGAACAGTGTCATATTTATAGTAATAGTAGCGAGTGCTAATGCAAAAACAATAATGCATGGGTGCCATTTCCAGCTGGCACCGGAATCCGGTTTTTGAAAATTTCAAAAGCGAACAATCTGGTTTCTGAAAATTTGAAAAGGAAAAAAAAATACAGTCTAAATCCGTTCTGTTTCCGATTTAGACTTGCCGTTGTTTCGATCCACGGTTTGTCGGAGGCGTGACGTTTTTGTTTTTTTGTCTGCCAGTTCGCGCGAAAATTCGGTCCTCATAGTCGAGAAATTAAATTAGGTCTGCGTCAGTTAGAACAAAAAATGAAATGCCATTTTTAACTGACGTAGATTCTTCGCGGGTGGTCATGTTGGAAGATGTAAAGAACAAATCGAGGTGGGACTAGCTAAAAGTAAGAGACGATCGATCAAGTCCGGCACCACCGGCAAGAAAAAAATTGAAGGAACACCCAACTTGTCAGGTTTTTGTCGAGTAAATATACTTGAAATTTTAACCACAAAAATACAGCTGTATTGTTTCCTCTCAAACATGTGTTCGAGTTAAAGGCACAGTCACACGGAATTTAAGGGGCTTTGTGGTATACTTATTGATTATGAATGAAACTTACATGAATTTGTTATACTAGATCTCGTTTCCATATCACTTAAGATATTTTAATTGAACCATGGTATAGGGAATTCCACTAGTCGGTCGATTATTTTAAAATTTCAAAATTTCAAATTTCAAGATCGAAACTCCTCTTGGGGGGAAATAAATTGGTACAAAACGTTTTTGCAGCTACAGAAATATTCAGTAGTTTTAAAATACCGGTAAATAACGGGGGAATACCAGTCACGTGACTCGAAATATATACGTCACACCTTCAACCGAAACAAAAACGTTATTTGTTTTTTCGATTTATTTGTCCATGTGCATAATTCATTATTATTTTTAAAATGTTAATAAGCGAGATGCGGTGGTTATGTAAGTAATTGAATGAAGTATTTCTATGGACAAATCAAATGCTTATATTTAAAATTAATTCTTTAATCATAAACCATAAATTCGACATGCAATACACTATATCATGATTCAAGCAAAACGTCTTGTCACTTGTGTAATATAAAAGCGAGATCTAGTATCTCAAATGCATGTAAGTTTCATTCGTAATTAATATTTAGTGCACAAAGACCCTTAAATTCTGTGGGAATATGCCTTTAAGCATCTATTGTCACTAATTTACAAATATCGTCACTAATTTACTTACCAGTATGAAGTGTTCTGTCTGTGATATATCTTGTTCCACATGCACACGTTGATGACATCGACTTAGCGCTTTGATCCTCTAGAGTGGGCCACTTCTAAAACATGCTGGCAATTTCATCGATTGATTGAAGAGAGCTCATTGCACTGTCTAGATGAACCACCGCTTCTTTTGCGGTCATCTCCTTTCAGTACAAACCATCATAACTGACAGGTCTTTCTTGATACTACCATAAGTAAGAATGAGAATGTGTATCGATTATTGACCAAAGTCAGAATGGGAACACAACAAAAACTGTCTTTATAATCTCAGAGTTTTCTGATGTAATACCTTTAAAACAACGTAAACAATAGATCGATATTTCAGAATATCTTTACATTGAAATGAACATTTTAGTATCATATTTTGTTATTTCAAACGGTCATAATTGCCATTTCATTTTACATCACCTTTTAACATTACCATCATCTGTGAATCCTGTTACATATGTATTAAAACAGCATGCTTGTGAAAACATGAATGCAAATGTATTGTATTGTACTGTCAAAATCCATACCGTTACAAATGTAATCCTAAGCAGCCGTTATCCTTACTGTGCACAGTGTATCGTACAAAACTCTACCGTGTATTTAAATATGCAGATTATTGATCGTTCTGACATTAAAATAAAAATTTGTAAACCTTTTATGAAAAACATTTTCATGTTTAGCGCAAAAGTGTTATCTGGTGTTATCTTCACTCTGCCTTTTGTGTCCTTTTACACGTTTCTCTGCTTGTTCTCTCCTTACGATCACTGTATCTATTCTTACATCCAATTCCGTCCTTTTGTCATGCTCGTTTAGTTCAAACGAACCTAACTGTCATTTCCTTCTACACCGGAAATTATACTTTCCATGAACAATGTATCCTGTTACATATATATATATTTGAAAAGCGCAAACCATCGCTCATTTTGTTGAACTCATTATGTCTGTACCTCTATCCAAATGATTTGCATTCTAATAGAATTTTCTGTTCTTTTAGATCAAACTGTCATCTCATCCTCCGTACATTATCCTCACAACGAACCGTGTACCCTTTAACGCTGGTGTATATTTAAAAATAGCAGACGATCACTGATGCTCTTTTTAAAATCAGTCTGTACCTTTATGCAAATGAGTTGCATCCTAACAGAATTTTCTATATTCTTTTAGTCTTAATTGTCATCTCACAGACGATAAATTATCCTGACAAAGAACCGTGTATCCCGTGTATTTGAAAACGCAGACGATTACTTGTGCTGTTAATCATAAAACATACACTGGTACGAAATGCTTCTTTTATGTTTTAGTTGGCATACAAATTGCGCGTACAGATATCTCTCTTGACTCCTAGCTAGAGTGGCAATGCAATCCATTACCACTGGGACACTTTCTAATTAAATATTCCTCCCAGGCCAATGCAACACTGCTATAGCTGACGAGGGCATTGTTCTATAGAATGAAATACTGATATTAATTATATACGGTTCATTCACTTGTGACCGACCATGGTGGTGTAGCGGTTACGGTATCGAGCTTACGGTTGGTAGGTACTGAGATCAAACTTCATTCGAGGCATGCGATTTTTAATCCCGGTACAAGCTCCAACACGGTCAATGCACCGCAAGGATCAGTGGGTAAATGTATACTACTTGCACTGACCGGTAGTTCATCAAAATACTTTCTGTGGGATAGTGCATATAAAAAAGATTATTTAATGTTTATTGGTAAGAGTTACTGCATAAGTGTGGCGGCAGCGGGTTTCGCCTTCTACTAATACTAACATCTTTTTCCGGACAGATAACACAGATGTGGAGGATAGCGTGTTTCAACCTTAATTGGATATAAGCACGTAAATACGTACAAGCAACTTATCCAGTTGTCTTCAACTATAGGAATTGGTGGAGAAAGGAAACGATTGTTTGATTAACGATACTCCCAGCACACGCAGAGGCTATTATGTTTCAGACATGGTATTTTGCCACTAATAGTCTTCAGAGAAAACACGCTACCGTTACATAAACCCATTTTTCAGGTTAGCAGCAAGAAATCTTTTTCATTAGCTTTTCTAATGAACATAACACGGCCTTTGATAAACAGTTGTATACCACCGTTCGGTGAAAGTGACGTACACCTAATCATTGAGCCTAGTGGAGCAAAACCCTCTAAGTTGGAACCAGTATCGAGAATGTCCATGTCTTGACTGAGATTTGATCTCAGTACCTACCAGATGTGACAGTGTAACCACCTCACCACCAGAGATGGTAGGTTTTGTTGTAAGCTACAGTGGTTGGAAGTAAAGTTAGTCAGAGATAAAACGTAGTGTCGGAATCAGGACCATCTCAAAATGGTTTCTTGTAACACCCACTAAATTGCAAGTGCCTCACTTGAGGCCGCTTGGGGGATGCTTCTGGCATATTTTCAGCCCTGGTGTGCTATTCGTTTCTGAACAAACAACAATTAAGGGCAGCTTACTTTCTATTAGAGAGGTGGCAGACGATGCTCAACGAGCTATTGGATTTTGGTGTAAGCTATAGTGATTGGAAAAGGAATAAGCTGGCTCTCCTCTTCTGTCTTGTTTTGTAATACCATTATAATTGACAGGGCACTGTTCCACAGAAAGCAATTCCAGTAGGAGATGTGGATGTGGAACAGACCTGTCAAAATGTCCAGTATCAATCAGTTGTTGCCACACATTGAAAGAAAATCTTCCTGTCACACCATTTAAACAAAATTTAGGTTTTATAGTGTATGTTTTTTTTGTTTTTTTGGTGTGTGTGTTTTTTTTTTTCTTATTTTTTTTTTTTCATTGTTACATTTAGCCTATTATATGCAATATACACAAGAAGAATCGAATCTATTTTACACAGAAAAGTAGATATCCACTAAACGTTTAAAAAATGCATTGTCAGACCGACTTAATTAACTTTGTGAGCATCTTTTTTTCCCAAAAAGACACCTTTCTCTCAGCTATTGGATTATGTTGTAAGCTTCAGTTTCTTTTTGATCTAATTGTAGTCAGTGTTAATGTCGAGTTTTTAAATGTACGCAACTAGCAGCTAGTTATTCAATGATTTTAACGTTTTTATTTTTCGAGTATTGTAACCTTTTGGAACATTGCACTTTAAATGACTTACCGTATCCGGTATAATAAGTGCCCTGGACCTTTTCAAAATATTAATAATATTCTTTTGAGCAGCTCCTTAGTGGTTGAAACCTAACAGCCTGTAACAGGCACCGCGGTGTAGGGGGGACATCTAATTAAAAAAACACTAAACAAAATATTAATAATATTCTTTTGAGCAGCTCCATAGTGGTTGAAACCTAACAGCCTGTAACAGGCACCGCGGTGTAGGGGGGACACCTAATTAAAAAAAACACTAAACACAATATTTGCTGAATAAAAAGCTCGGTGACAAAATAAAGTTGCCGAAATCCGGAGTTTTCGAAGTATGAGGGGGTTCGTGTAGCAACGCTGCTGCCCTTCGGTGACCTACTTTCTAGTCCCCCTCTACCCCACTTTCAAATGCACTCATAGGTCTTGTGTAATACAACAATGGGCTGGAGAACTAAATTAAAATCTTAAAATCAGATTATCCATTCGTTCCGACAAGATTATCTGATACCTATCTTTAGCAAATTATTACCTTTGATTTGTAAATTGATATCGTAAGCACGAGATTTAAGTTACTATTAATGTCAGACAAATATTCTGACTCTAAAATAGTGTTCTTTCTATTTCCATATATACATGTATAATTAATTTAAGTGTACTAAATAATTTAAGTGATTTTGAAAGATAGGCTCTGTTACAATATACTTATTCAATTATTTCTTCTTCCTCGTTCGATTTGGCATTCAAATATCTTAGTTGGTTAGTCGCACTAAAATGAACTGTTCAGGCGGCAGTCCTCTTTTCAAGTGGTAGATGACATTGGTCAGATGTTTTCTGTCTTGGAGGCGGGATGAATCTTGTTTTTGATTGTATGACAGTCTCTTATATTAGCAATACGTTGATTGACTATTACTTTTACGAGATCAGTGATCATGCTCGATGGCACTGAAGGGTTAAAGTTCAATTACGTTTAGAAGATAACACGATTCAGTCACAAACTCTTTCTTTTAAGTAAAAAAGTTATATGTTACTATTAAAATGTGTTGGATGGCACTGAAGGGTTAAAGTTCAATTACGTTTAGAAGATAACACGACTCAGTCACAAACTTTTTCTTTTAAGTAAAAATGTTATCTGTTACTATTAAAATGTGTTTTTGTCAAGCACGTTATAAAATTATTTACTTTCTAAAACTTTACTGATTAAAAAAAAGAACGGCCTGGTAATTTAGAAAGGTATCCTCGTTTAGCAACATCTCAATGCATTGTTAATTAGCTGCTATAAAGGTATTTGTGTCTCATGGTCATCGGAGGAAACCCATTACCGCCGCATAGGCCACTCTTTTCGATTAGTATATAAGATATAATTTATATGCACTTTCCCATTGACAAGGACAATATTAACCATGGTTTTTGTTACACCAGTAGTGAACCAAATACTGGAACGAGAATGAACTCAAAGAGCCCGTTAAAGGGAATCGATCTGACGATCTCATGATAAGGTAGTAAAGAACTATTCGGGTGAATGGTACAAGTTCTAGCTTCAACACTTCATTAAGATAACGGAAACGTTACTGTATCATCCACTCTTATAACATGATAGGCGTGTTCAAGAAGGCGAGCGCTTGCGAATAATTTCATTGGTTATTATCGCTTTCTGTCACATAACATTTTATCTAACGTTAGGATCAGAACGCTGTTTAGTCATTGTTCTATTATTGGTTTAAATTATGATGTCAGTCACACTACGGCTATACCGTTATGATACTAGTTAGGTTCACTGATGTGAAACCCACGGGCGACAATGGCTTTCTGGAAGTGGGTGGATCGGAGCTGGGTGTGGGGTGGACGAAAGTCTACCACTATCCGTCCACCCCCCTCCCCACTTCAATAAATTTCTTTTTTTAAAACCCTAGGTTTTCCGGCTAAAACCTTCAAATTATAATAGACCCATGTGTACTTTGGTATAATTGTGCCAAGACCACATGGCTAAGTGTTACATTGATATCATAAATAGAAATACCGGAAAAGATTATTATTTAGGCATTTTAATTTCAATTTTTCGAAGTACAAAGTGGGGTGTGTGATAATTATATAGGCGTCCCCCTGTCCAAAAAGTGCCCACGCCCAGGATTTAGTGAAACCCTTATTTCATTCGGTCATTTTTTTTTTTTGTGATTTTTTTTTATTTTTTTATTTTTTTTTTTGATGTTGACCGTTACTTTTTACACGTTGTTAGACGATTTAAATATTTAGAACTATTTCAATTTGGTTTCCTGTGAAAACTTCATAGGATTAAGATTACTTTGAAGAAAAACGATATTGCAATTTCCTGGTTGTGTAAATTCCAGCTGAGGCGAGCAGTTCATTATATGGCAAGTGTGTACAGCTTTGTTCTGTCTAATCCATTATTAACGTATCTGGCGGATTAGTTTGTTGGCTTTTTTGTCTCGTCCCGACAAAACTAATGTCGAAAGGCGATAAACTTGGGTACTGGTGGTTTGAGTATTTATGGCTTTTCGTTCCAAATAATCTTAAATGTTTTCATTGAATTTAATATTTATTAACGTTCTGTTTCTTCCTTCTTTATTTTTGCGACATACAATTCAACCATGAATGGAATAAAGTGTGTTTTATTTAACGAAGCCTCTAGAGCACTTTTATTTTATAGGCTATTGGACGTCAACCATATAGACATTCCGGCATTTATTTAGAGGAAACCCGCAGCCATCACATAGGCTACTCTTTCTGATAAGCAGCAAGGCAACCCTGAATGAAACCCAAATGATTATATTGCGCTGAGTATTGGAAATGTTTATAATTAATGTAGAGTATAAAGCCGGTTTCCTATGATTTTATATTATATCTAGTTTTGAACATACTTGCTCCAGCGGATGGTTCTTACACATTTTGATTAATGACCGATGCAGCTCAGATGTAGAGCGTCTGTCTGAGGTGCGATGTTGTGTAGGATCGATGCCCTTCAGTGAACCTATTGGGTCAGTTTGTGTACTCTTGCTGGTAATTGGAAAGTAGCGGATTTCCTCTGAAAACAATTGAGTCATTCTAGCAAAGTTGTGTAATTTCTTGTAATTGAGTTTTTTTTAAATGTCATCGTTAATTATTCTCATTTTATAATTCCACAAAGTACATATTGTGCACCAAACTCTCGTTGATAAAATATATATAGTTGTTGCTTGATTAGTTTTAATTTTTAGGCTCTTTTGAAATGTTTACTGTAACTAAAACACAAAAAAGCACATGTAATGAACTTGACATAAAATATATTGATTGAGAAAAAAAAAAGTAATTAAAACGGCATTATCTCCAGTGTTTGAGCCCTGATGTTATGAAGTATATCCTGAAGTTAAAATGTGCCGATTGCCATTTTGATTGTATCATATAATGTTTTTTCTTCAAAAAATTCTGTAATGGAAAATAAATTAGTATGGTCAACTCCGCAACTTCGTGTCTATTATTAGCTATAATATCCTCAGATCACGAGACCGCCAGTATCGCGTGTGATAAAAAGTTACATGACGTTATTTGCATGAAAACCAACATAGACATTTCTCTCTGAACTCTTCAGAAAATCCAGCACTTGAAGGTAATTTCAGCATTTTTCGTGTGTATGTTTATTATGTGTCAATACCACAATTTACTTTAAAGTTAATTAAAAAAAATTAATTCACGAAATGCCTATATAAAATAATAACACAATGTGTCTGCATGTGAAAGATTTCGACCCCCTATAGCCGATGTTTACTTTTGTGCTGGGGGGTCGTTAAATAAATAAATAAGTGAAAGATTTCGAGGTAACTTCATCATCCCTACCAAAATATTTAGAGTAATTTTAATGCAGAAATGTCAACTCCGCGACGTCAACTCCGCAACAGAGTTAAAATAGTTTTTCTTCTGGATATAATTTTGAATGCGGTTTTTCACTCTTGTTGTATTGTTTGGAATCGAAAACGATATGAGCATTATTTTCTGACCAATTTTATTAATGTTTGTCAAAGGAAATCAGGAATGAGTCAACTTCGCAACTATCAACCCCGGAATCTTTTCTTTTTTCGGGGATGGGAGAGGGGGTTAATGAATAGAGTAGTAGTACACCACTGAATGAACACGATTCATCTTATAAATGTTCCAGTGCTTCTCCTTTGTACAGTTCACACTCTACTCATGATTATCAATTTGCGGAGTTGACCACATTGGGGTAGAAAATGTTATTTTATTAAAACAAAGTATAAATCATCTCTGCTGTGGCTTGTTTGACTAACAATAGATCCCTACAGTTAAACTAAGTTTAAAATTAAACACTTCTGCCCAACTTACAAAAGGTTCAGTTGCTCTGGCCGAATTACACAACTTTGTGAGAATGACCCAAATACCATTAGATTGAGAGAAACAGACAGACAGGCAAGCAGGCAGGCAGACAGACAGACAGACAGACAGACAGATAGATAGATGGGGTAGAGAGAGAAAGAGATGAGGGACATGGAGGGCGATGGATCGATTCTTTAACGAATAATCAATAAAAAATAAATATAATCGGCTACTAAATATAAATGTTATTTATAAAGAAAATCAGTGTAAAGACCTGGTTTAAAGCATTAAACTATATACAGTAGAATGAATAAATATATACACACAATGTAATAAATAAGACTATGGTTAAAAAAATAATATTTCACAGAACCAGGAATTTGACATCTAGTAGTTATTGGATTCTTGTTGGTCCAGCGGTAGGACGTCGACTCTCAGGCTGATGACAGTGGTTCAAAATTACATTGTAGGCTGGCTCACACTTGACTACGTGTCAAAATAACTAAATATTTGACATCCAATAACCAATGATTAATAAATCAATGTGCTCTATTGTTGCAGTAGCGGATCCAGAGGTTCCGGACCCTTCTTTCCTCGTATTTTTATTTTAAAATATATTTTGCGCGTTGAAGGGCGTGAAAATTAACCATTTTTTCACCAGTCCTATTCACCCATCACATTTGTACCCCCACCCCACCCCACCCCTTCCTAGGTTATCCTGCATCCGCACCTGTGGTATCGTTAAATAAAACAAACCAAGTAGTTACTGATTAACTAATATGATGGGATGTTGTGAAACAAACATTCCTTTCTTGTTTCCTTTATAACAGGTCGGCTTTCACATTACTATGCTCTACTAACTGAAAATAACTCGTTTGTAGTCTGATAACGAAATGACAGTTCGAGCGCTTTTTTGAATTAGTTTTGTTGCGATAAGAATACTTAAAGTATCAATTGTATTTAAATGCGGGTCCTTATATCCACAAGGACGTTTTAATTACTTCTGATGTTATCATTGGCGATATATGATCCAATATTAGTATTGCTGGTTGGTTTCGTATGTTCACTTAGTGTTGTGATTAAAATAAAACATATAAAAACATCGAGCTTCCAGAAAGCGGGGTCAAACACCTATAAAACACCTCATGATCTGACTTTATTTACCGAGATTATACCTTTCTTAGTTAAGAGTAGCCGCATTAGTGTGGCGGCAGCGGGTTTCGTCTCTCTTACTAACACTAACCTCTGTCATGAACAGACAGCACAGAAAGTTGAACTGTGTGCCTAGGACAGCATGCTTGAACCTTAATTGGATATAATCACGAAAATAAATACAACCAATCACCTTTCTTAGTCTTGGTGGGTTTTTATTTTATTGTCTATATTTTTCCACATATGTGCTATTTTTGCGGGGCTTTGCTTCTAAGCTGTTCGTGTTTTCATCATTAGATTGAATAGAGTGTAATGCCGAGGACCAGATGTATATGATCTAATCAGAGATACCGGTGGAAATTATCTGGACAAACAACAGATATGTCATAAAAAGGTCGCACGACTTTCGGATAAACAACCATCAATACATCTTGTTTATGGTAAACTTGGGATTATTAAGAACCAACTAGGGACTATTAAGGATCAAAATGGGAAATATTTCAGATATACAAGCCTGGTAAAGAAGGCAACGTTCCAGCAAGCCTGACAAGGGGGTGTATGGAGACCGGGGCCCTGATGTCTGGGGGCTCTGGAGGAAAGCAAAAAAATCGTAAACATAAATAAATCATTAAAACATTGTGCTGTTTATTTATTCAGAGCCTATATATATAGATATATATATTAATAAAGCTTTATTGTCTACATATAATGTCTTGTCACTTGGTGTGGGGGCCATTAATGCTTCCTGTCCCGGGGCCAGTAATGGCTCTCGACGGCCCTGCGTTCCGGTGCTAATTATCAACATTTGAAGCAATATGGCGTCTTTGTAACGTTACAGTCTGTACAACATACAGCTGAAGATTGTCTCTAATTCTAGAGGATATAACTGCATCACTTTACCTTCGGCAAAAAATAAATATAGAAATGGTTCTTTACTTTCACCGATTTAGAATGTAGCATGGAACTGAAGCTATTTTTATATATTTTATATCTTTTGTTTTCCAGTATAGCGACTAGAAAAAGGAATTCGTTAATAATTAAAATAATCTATATGATCCAAGGGCGAAAATCCGTTCCTGAAAGTGGGGGGACGGAACATCCCCCTGTCCAAAAAGTAGGGAGACAGACCACCCCACTGTCTTCCCATTCCTCCACCCTACCCTTTCCGGTTTGACGCCATTATAGATCCCTTGTGTACTTCAGTATGACTATATTTGCGCTAAGACAACATGGGCAAGTGTTACATTGATACAATAAAGAGAAATATTAGTAAAGTTATTATTTAGGCAATTTAATTTCAATTTTTCGAAGCAAAAAGTGTGTATGAGGGAATAATTACATAGGCGTCCCCCCTGTCCAAAAGGTGGGGGGACGTATACCCCCTCCCCCGGGATTTACGCCCATGCGAATGAAAGAATAACTTCCAAAACAACCATGATACCACATACCAAGAGATGATTGCATTCTGTTTTTATATATCTACCCTTGGAAGTGAGAAGTTTTAAACATTTTGCATTTAAAAGGTATTACAGGTGCTACAACGAAACTCGAAAACTAGTTTTTTTTCTAACCTGTATTTCACTGAACATTAATTTTATAGAATGGTCTAACTTTAGTGTAATTGTATCATCTTGTAAATGAGTAATATTAAAGTCTAATAAAGAAAGCACATTTATTGTCGCTGGTAGGTACTGGGATCAAATCTCATTCGAGGTATGGCATTTTAAATCTCAGTATAGACTCCAACCCAGAGTGAGGGCTCAGAAAAACGTGTACACCATTTAATATCAACCAGTGGCGGGATGGGGGGGGGGAGACTCCATTTCGTAGAAATGCTTTTTATCATTCATTTTAGTTCTTCGTTTTTTTATTTTGTCAATAAATTTCATTTCTATATTGAGGGACCCCAAATGACATATGTATTTAGAGGAAACCCGCTGCTGCCACATAGGCTACTTTTCCCGATAAGCAGCAAGGGGTCTTTTACAAGAACCATCCCACAGACAGGAGAGCACATGCCACGGCCTTTGATAAACCAGTTGTGGACCACTTGCTGGAATGGAAAATAGCCCAAACAGCAAATGGGTCCACTGAGAAGGATCGATCCGACGACCGACCGGTTCACAGGCGGACACTCTACCATTTGAGCTACGTCCCGCTCTTGTATATATTATGTATGCCTATATTACGGAATTCTTTTATTTCTATTGTGTATTCTGTCCAAAAGGTGATTTATACAATAAATTCAACTGAAATGAATTATGGAATCTCAAACTGACGGCTATATTAAAGAATATATTTAAATATCTCGGGATGTGTAGAATAAAATCTTCATTCAGGTGGTTACTCATAATGAGGAATGTATGCTTTTCTTTATTAGCTTTACAGGTATATAAATAAATCGAAGTAGTCATATATAAACAGTGTGGATTGAAAAGAACATAAAGCATTCAATAAAGATACTAACAACATGTACTAAAGCTAGGACACATATTTGCCAACATTTTGTAATGTAATAATTATGACGGGCGTAGCCAGATTTTTTTTTTAGCGTTATGCACACCGAAGGCGTGAGTGTGGAGAGTACAAGAGGGTGGTTTGCCCCCTCTCCTAGGGGCAAGGGTTCTTGACAGCCTCAACCTATTTCCGAATTTGTTTTTGAATTACGCACGTGCGTACTGTGCATAATGGGCGCTACACCTTTGATATGATAAGGGGCCGTTCAACAGGTAGGCTATAAAACGCAAACTTAGACACAGAGCTAGTGTAGCAGTTAAATACAAACTCCTGGAAATCACAAACCCCCACTTGTGATTTCGTAGGACATCACAAACACCCCTGGAAATACCCCCCCCCCCAACCCTAACCCATACCCATATATGGGCACGTGGCCGTGTGATTTCCAGGGTTTGTGATTTCCTGCTACACTGGATTTAGGCATAAGCTAAATAAGCTGAACAAGCTACAGTTTAGGGCCCCACGATCCGGAGAGGCCTCACAAGTCACAATTTGTTTTTGTGGCGACCCAAGGTCCTGTTTTGGCACGCTTCTTTGTGAGACCTTCGGGTGTAACTTTTTTAGCAAAGGGCTTCTAAGCTTTATATAGCTTAGGATCTCACCAAGTCCAAGTCTCCACCCACGACGTATTTTAATTTCAAACATAAAACATTCCATAAACATCATTCCTCCTCGAGCATTACGTAATAACTGAACGGTCCCTAAATGCGAGTATACCCATATAGCAATGTTTCCTCATTAGGGGTGTTGGAACGAAATTCATATTAGGGAAAGGAGGGGGGGGGCAGCTCTTGTTTCTGAAATTACCGGTGAATAATTTAACAATGAATAAAAACAGCCGCCCCCCTCCCCCCCGGCTCCAACGCCCTTGCTCGTATATTCATGTATATATATATATATATATATATATATAATTATATATTTTTTAACTTTACATACACAAACGTTTCATAATAATTATTGTATAGAACTCTTAACTCGTTGAACCATGTCAAGTTTTTATATTCTTGTATACAGACGTTTAACTTAGCCTAGGTCGCAAAATTATACAAACATTCACAATACAATTGTAAGAAAAACAGGCCGAGGGCGGGTGAATTAATTTTTTAAAGGGCGAGTTAATTTAGGCAAACACAAAACTGTGTAAATCCGGCAGATTCTAGGAGATGGTGTACAGTAGCGGATCCAGATGGGGGTTCAGGTGGCCCGAACCACCCCCTTTTAAGATTTAAAAAAAAAAAAAGAAGTATTTTCCGAGTGGAAGGACGTGAACATTAATCATTTACCCCCCAGTCCTATACACCCATCACATTTGGACCCCACTTTCAGAAATCCTGGATCCGCGCCTGGTGTATGTGGGTTGGAGGAGGAGTGGAGGGGGGGGAGAGTGGGGCACGTCTGTAAAGGCTATGGG
>JAULBS010096551.1:0-32023 GCA_032355785.1 Symmetromphalus regularis | reverse complement strand
AAAAGATAATTTAAGAGAGTGATAATAAGAAGTCTATTGAATATTTAATACAAAAATCTCAAAATTGACCTCGGATGAATGTTTAATGTAGTTTAACTTCACAGTGCATTATCTCGGTAATGAACCCAGCGACATCCGACGGGTTTTCCTAGATGCCCACACATATGGTCTAAGTTGACCATGAGGAATGTAAATTATGGACTAAGCTGTCCATGAGCAATTTAAAATATGGTTTAAGCTGACTATGAGCTATGTAATTTATGGACTGAGCTGTCCATTAGCAATTTAAATTATGGTTTAAGCTTACCATGAGCAATGTAAATTATTGACTAAGCTGTCCATGAGCAATGTAAATTATGGACTAAGCTGTCCATGAGCAATGTAAATTATGGACAATACTTGTCCATGAGCAATTTAAAGTATGGACTAAGCTGTCCAAGAACAATTTAAAGTATGGACAAAGCTGACCATGAACAATGTAAATTATGGACTAAGCTGACCATGAGCAATGTAAATTATGAACTAAGCTGTCCATGATCAATGTAAATTATGGACTAAGCTGACCATGAGCAATTTAAATTATGGACTAAGCTGTCCATGAGCAATGTAAATTATGGACTAAGCTGACCATGAGCAATGTAAATTATGGACTAAGCTGTCCATGAGCAATGTAAATTATGGACTAAGCTGACCATGAACAATGTAAATTATGGACTACACTGTCCATGAGCAATTTAAAGTATGGACTAAGCTGTCCAAGAACAATTTAAAGTATGGACAAAGCTGACCATGAGCAAAATAAAATACCAAATCAGACCATAAGCATATGTAAATTATTGTCCACACAGACCATGAATGAAATAAAATATGGATTAAGCTGACCATGGCAATGTCAACTGTGGACTAAGCTCTCCAATAACAGTATAAAATATGGTCTGAGTTGACCAAGAGCAATGTAAATTATGAATTATGGGGTTTAAGAGTAATATAAAATGTCAAATCCCACCATAAACAAATGTAAATTATGGTCTACACAAAACATGGACCATATAAAATATGGATAAAATCAGAAATGACTAATACAAGTTATGGTCATTATAAAACATTAATTAACCATCCAAGTGCAATACATTGGTAAACTAAACTATGCTTCAACATGAATTATGAAAGAAGCCTGAAGCAGTTACCTACTGTTCAACATGTGGCTAGCATTAATAATTGCACCTCTCAATGATTTATATAAATAATATTGCCCCTTAGCATTCAGGTGAACCCCATCTGTAACAAACAAATCTCTGGAAGAATTTGTCACTGGAAACTGGAACTTGTTGTGCTGCCAAAATTTAATGTCAGTGTAATTGCGACTGGTAATCTCTGATGACAATATCTGATTGACATGTATGGCTTTGACATTGTACATATCTTTGTAAGTCTTGTCATTCACTATCACCATGTTACATAAAGTCCTATTCGATTTATAGTACGTTGGCAGTAACTGACACAACATAACCTGTTTCACATTATACCTGTTGGTTAATAATGTACTAAAAGCAACGATACGACAGGCGATTTCTTTTGCAGAAGAGTCAAAAGTGACGTCATTGCCCCCAACCAACAGAACCATACACTGCTGAAGCTGCGCTTCCACTACACCCATATGTTGTAGGGACACATTCAACCAACCTATCCCATAAAAAGAGACTGTAGAAATTTGACTTAAACGCAGTGACAATTTAATACGAGAATTGCATTGTGATTGAATATGATGCATTAACCACTTACAGACGGAATGACTTAAAATCAATGTGTTTATAGGCTTACTTATCACAAAATTCCTAAATTTTCCACAGAGCTAATTCGTGCAACCTCTCAGCATGGCGACTGGTTCTGTAAAGACAATGGTTAATTAATTACGCTTACAAGAGTGTGAGTGCCGAACTGGATAGAGTGTACTAACCAGCATTGGCACAGACATGACCAATTTCAAAATTTATATAATTTTACATAAAATACCTTTTTAGAGATAATTCTTTTTATGTGTGGAGCCTCGATAACATTTATGTTTCTATAATTACAATGCCATAACATCACTAAACCTAACTTGTTTCCGGTTTTTGTATTATGTTGACTTGTTTTCAATGATTGAATTAAGTAGGACTAGTCAATTAAATTGTTTACCTCACGTTAAGCTTTTCATGTTTATATCAAAATAAAACAATTTTGTGGAAAAATGACAATAGATTTATGTGCTCAATATTTTAATCTTCCCGTTACAATTTTTTTTTAGGTTTTCAGTAATGAAAATGGGTCAAGTTTTCATATGTTTTTCCTTTATTTATAGTTTGAGACATCTAATTTAAATTTAAAAATTCATAATTTCATTTATCAAGTTAATAAACCCACATGTAATTATATTATTGATACTTACGTAGTAATAAAAAAACATAATAATCCAATTAGTGGATGCACACTCGTCACTCCCTCATATGACCGAAATAAGTCCATGAGCCATTTTCAGTTACGTTTTACAAAAAAAAAAAAAATTAATTGAAGAAATATATTATAATTTAATAATTCAAAGTGTCCACTTGTAAATTACTCCTCATGTCTGCCGATTTTTAAATTGAAAATACAACTTAGAAACAAAACAGTAAAATGTTATTTATCTTTCAAGGAGATGGAGGCATCAGCCTCAGGGTTGTCCTGGCCTTCAAATACCTCAAACATCACTTGCCACCTAAACAAGACAATTTAGATTCCATATTTAGAAGATAAATTTATGCAAGAGATAAATTAGTTTCATTCAATCTGTCAAAAAGAGAGTATGCAAGTGATATCCTAGTCCTTGTCACTGGTTTTTGTTTTTGCACTTAAAATTATATAATTAATATTGAAGTGTTTTCTGCACTTAATATATTCATGTGGATAATGCATGTGTTGTGGACATGACACTTTGCACAACAAATCTGTATATTTATTTCAGTGTATTTAATATAAAGCTTTACATGTCCTAAAGAAAAGACAACACAGAATCATCATAATAATATTTAAATCAAAATATACAATGATTAAAATAATAATAATTATAATAATAAGTATATGCAATAAAACAGAAGGTACACTCATGAATAATTCATTTGAATATCTGAAGTGGCTGTCTTCTTCTTGTTGAAAGTGCCTAAAAATTTTCCCTTTTTATTTTGTATTTAATTCTTCTGACAGTATCAGCATTTCCTGTTTCAACCAGTTGTGTATATAACTTTAAATGTTGTTTTTAATTTAATGTATCTAAACGGGAAGTTACTTCTTATGTCTGCAGATTTTTAAATTGACAAAACAATTAAACAAAATGAAATGTTATTTACCATTCGAGGAGATGGAGATGTCAGCTACAGGGTGGACCTTGTCTTCAAATATCTCAAACCACACTCCCCACCTATACAAGAAAATTTATCTCCCATATTTAGAAGATAAAAGCAAGAGATAAATAAATTCCATTCAATCTGTCAAAAAGAGAGTATGCAAGTAATATCCTAGTTCTTCCACTTAAAATTATGTAATTAATATTGAAGTGTTTTCCGCACTTAATATATTCATGTGGATAATGCCTGTGTTGCAGACATGACACTTTGCACAAAAAATCTTCATATTTATTTCAGTGTATTTAATATAAAGCTTTACATGTCCTAAAGAAAAGACAACACAGAATCACCATAATATTTAAATCAAAATAATAAAATAATGATTAAAAAAATAATAATAATTAGCATATGCAATAAAACAGAAGATATTCTCTTGAATAATTCATTTCATTATCCAATGTGACCGTCTTCTTCTTGCAGGTTAAAGTGCCTAAAAAATTCCCATTTTTATTTTTAATTTGTCTTTATTTCTTCTGGCAGTACCAGCATTTCCTGCTCCAAGCCAGTTGTGTTTATATATTGTTTTTGGTTTAATGTACCTCAATATATTTGCATGTAAGTTATTATGACAAAACAATTAAACAAAACAAAATGTTATTTACCATTCTAGGAGATGAGCCTGGCCTTCAAATATCTCAAATCACACTCACCACCTAGACAAGATAATTTATCTCCAACTTAAAATTATATAATTAATACTGTCTCAATATGTAAAGTTACACGTATATGTTAGATTGGTTTGGAATATTTGTACCAGACAGTGTAAAAAGTTCATAATTTCATTTATCAAGTAAATAAACATACATGTAATTATGTTATTGATACTTACGTAGTAACAAACAAACATAATAATTCAATTAGTAGATGCACAAAATGTCTGGGGGTACCTTTGGATCCACTTCAGATTATTGCAATTTACCTTTGGAGAACACATCTTTTTTCCTCAGAGGTAGCGAATTCTCAACATTATGTACCGACAATTTTTTTATTTTTTTTGCTGTTATTAGCTTCGCCCTAACACAGATCTACAATGTTTCTTAACAATCTGAAATACTACTTTGTATTTCTTCCTTGTTTTAGGATTCACAATTCTTAACTTGCACTTTCCAAGTGGTTTTATCCAGAGATGAGCATGATCAGTGTTGTTTCACCAGTTTCAAGATTCTCTTGCAATAAGTTTTGATAGACTGATTCAGAAAGAACATTCACACTGGATCCACCATCTAACTGAAAGTTCACTTTCTGTCCATTTACTATCATGTTGGCAAAGATTGTATTAGCATAAGTTTCATCACCTACAGTAACAGAATCAATCTCATCAGTTGTATCCATTGACATTAAAGTACCAATACTACTGAAATCAAAGATATCTTCTTTTGTATACTGTTCCTCTTTAGATTTCAGTTTCCTATCACTCCTTAGTTTCAGTCTCCTAGTAGGACATTTCAAAGCAAAGTCACTTTGGTCCTTTGATAGATGAAAGGCCTGCATGGGAAGTTTTGAATGTATTTTGGATTGTATTCCTGCAGCCAGGGCCTTCTATAATTCCACATTTATTTTCAGCCTATGGACAATCCCTTCTTTCTAACTCTCTGCTTCTGAATGTTTTATCATAAGCAATGGCTGCTTTTTCTGTAGATTCTTCTGCAATGTCTTGGATTTTATTTCATATTGCATAAGATTCTCACCCTCATTGGAATGTTTCTTACAATACAAAGCCGCAAATAAGTGAAATGCAGACATCCACTGGAGTAATGAAGTAATTTGTTTGGAACTGAACAAGGTTCCATCCTTTATCTCGGTAATGAATCTTTCATCATGAGAGGGGTGTAGTAGCAAACTAAAATCCACATATTCATTAATCCTAATTTTATTTTTGTTCAAGACCAAGACGTCTTCTCATGCTCTTTTTAAAGGACTGATTAGACCTTTCCACATTTTCACTAACAGTTATCCTTACTTGTCAATGATTGAAATTTTCTAGTCCTACCACATAAAGATGGTTAAACACAAATTTCCACTCTATTGTATGCCTACATAAGCTCTATCATGATCATTTGTCTTCTTTTTTCAGTTTGTACCGATTGTCAAGCCACGCACCTCGTCTAGCCATCCCTGTCTAGCATCTGTTATAATGGTAATTCCTTTAAAGTCAGAATTCTGTTCTAAAGATTTCAGTGTTGTTACTGCCATTTCTTCATCAATAGCATCAATAATTGATTGATTTGTAATATCATTTGTCGTTGAATAATAGAAATCCTGATAACCAGTGACAAATGTTTCTGGTAAAATACAGAGTCCAGCAGACTTCACAAAACATTCCTGTTTAATGTTCCCAAAATCCATTCCATAGAGGTATCCTGGCTGTGGCTGGTCTTTTTCAACATGCTGATTAATGCAGGACCCGTCGAAGAGGGGGACATGTCTTGGCTGAAAAGAGCTGCTGAATCAAAGGGTGCAGTAGAAGCCAAAGACCCGGTAACCATGGCAGCCACCTTCTTCACCCTAAGGACCTGGTGAGCTTAGAGCACCGCCAAACAGGATCCAAATTTTTCTAGAGACAACGCCTCACACTCACTGTAGCAAGTAGCCAAATCACACAGTGTCCCGCAACTAATACAAAGTGAATGTGTATCCAAAAAGGATAAAAATCGCTTACATTTACCACAATCCCTACTCCTAAGTGGAGTAGACATAGTGGTAACACAAGGTAAATAACAACAACAAGGCAACCCGGAAGAGAAGCCAAAACAAAATGGTGGAATACAAATATATTCTAGATTTTGTTTCATGGGAGGTATCCTCTTCTTCCCACCTGGAAGGGCCAACATGTTGTATTTATTATGGAGTACTGATCTTTTCAGCTGTGGTACCTGGCTTTTGTTTCCCTTTTCTAGGGTCATAAAAACAACATCCTATTGTATTGTTGTTAACGACCCCCTAGTACACAAAAAACTAAACATTGGGAGTCACACTAAGTTAAATTTAAAATATATAATAAATCTGTGTACAGCGCTGATCCACAATGAGATAAACTATACATAAATATAAGTATGGTAAGAAATAAAAAATTCAATATAACTTTAGATGAAAAATAAATTTATTAAAAAAATTAAGTTTGAAGAATACATTTGAATTTATTAACTGAGGTAATTTCCAGTTTATTTCCAAAAGAAATGTAAAATGATTCCCTAATTCAGTTGGTTACATCCAGCCTCATCAAAATTCCTTCCTGGTTATTTTTCTCACGATTCAGTTCATAGAGGTATCCTGGCTGTGGCTGGTCTCCTTCAACATGGTGATCAATGCAGGACTCGTCGAAGAGGGGGACTTGTCTTGGTTGAGAAATGCCATGGCTTTATACAAATATATTCTAGATTTTGTTTCATGGGAGGCATCCTCTTCTTCCCACCTGGTTGCAAAGTGGATTCCTAGAAGGGCCAACATTTTGTACTTACCATGATCTTTCCAGCTGTGGTACCTGGCATTTGTTTCCCTTTTCTAGGGTCATATAAACAACATATTGTATTGTATTGTTATTTAATGACCCCAAGCACAAAATACAATCATTTGCTATTGGGGGATTAAAAAATATGAAATAAATCGGAGTACAGGGCTGATTTACAATAAGATAAACTATACATAATATATATAATAAATAATATAATAAATATAATTAGGGTAAAAAAAAAATTCAATATAATGATGAAAAATTAATTTATTAAAAAAATGTGTTGCTTTTATAAAATTAATAAATGAGTTGTGGATGGAATGGAAATGATTCCACCACATCATAGAAACAAATTCCCACTGCAGAAGTCGTCGTTCAGGTATCAGGGTTTTCCATCCAGATGGAGGCCATGTGATTGTCTCCAAATCAGGTGAATAGAAGAGGTTTACAGTTTTCTTATCACAGTCTCTCAATACTGGAGGCTGCAGGGGCCTAAAACCAAAATCCAGCAAAACTCTGGCCTGGCTTGACAATGATTAGTTTGGTGTCTGCTTGCATTCCTGAATGGTTACAAGTGATGCTAAGGCTCTTGGGATGGGCTTCTTCCTTGGAAGATTGGTGACATTCAACACTCCTTACAGAGAGGGTTGGTTTAGACTTCTCCTGCTGGTTCATAATCGAAAATGTTGATGGGATCAATTTTCAGAGATTGACAATTGTATACTTCTTTGATTCAAGGACTTTACCCTCCAGATGAACAAATCTTTCCTGTCTTAAGTCATCATAAGCACCCAGGGATCCCATTCTTGTGGTGATGGATGCCATGACCTGTGGTTTGTTGATAACATTCTCCATCTTGAACTCATAGTAAACATTATCCCTGGCAAACAATGCTAAAACCACTTTTCTATTAATAACTACATATACCAGATGTAGAGATTTGGCTGGTCAGAATGGTGGGTCCTCTGAGTTATATTGCCCCTTTTTACTTGGTGGAGTGCACAATAATCTGGAACAAAGTGCGACTCACTTGCCGGCGACTCAAATGGTGCTAGACTCTTCCTGCCACTTGATCTTCTGTTGGCTTGATCTTCTGTTGACTTCCTTCTCAGACACACCTCCATCCTATCTTCCAATCTTCCACAGATCTTTTAGGGTCTATCTGTTTGGCCTCCTCCTCCCAAGAATACCGGTTATATTCTGATATCATCCACTGGCTATGGTTGCTTCATCTTATTCCAATGTTGATGTTCGCTGTGAACTTTGCGGTCACTCGCCCTCCTAAAAGTATGGTAATCTTCACAAAAGGAGCATTCTATTGATAACTGTTGAAAATTCATATATAATCAGTGGCATGAATTGCCAACCAAAACACTTCTCCGAAAAGAACTTGCCAGAGACACCCACACATTGTAATCAGGTTTTTGTTTCTTACTTAATGTCGGCAGTGACTGAATAACCTTATATTTTACATAACAATGTGAACATTTGGCACTAATGGTGTGATACGAAATGTCATAAACATGGCTGTCTTCATAAAAAAAACTTTGCTTTTAAATGAATCAAATATTTGCTTTGTGTTTAATATAATTATACAAATCACCTGTCCTCATAAAAGGAATGTTCTGTGTCCTTTTCCAAATTTGATTAAGGAAACAGTTTAATTGTTGATGCTTAATATGAAAAGTTAAGTATCGTGATACATATCGTATTATGACCTATATATCAGTCTTGCTTTTTGAAACATGATAACCTTAATCAAATGTCCATGGTTCAGATAACTAATCAAATGTCCATGGTTCAGATAACTGTAATCAAATGCCCGTGGTTCAGGTAAACTTTCATTGAAAAGGTTGAAAGTTTCTCTATGTTTCGCTTTTTGTCGTTTTCATTGGCAATCAATACCTGAAGAAATTTTAATTTCAAAGACTACACCTTTTGCTCGTTTAACAAGTTCAGGTCATGTTCCTATGGACTGCTCTGTCCTGTAAATATGCCTATAGGCCATGTACACTCTATTTTTCTAAATTGATGCAATCTCAGTTGTAATAGGCCATTGTTTAGAACAATGGATTCCTTTCCGGAAGTACAGAGTGAAATAATTAGCTATGGCACATAACTCCTCAAGGGTCGCTCAGCTCTCAATCCAATATTTTTATTAAAATGAATCCCATTGCAGCCATGTAAATTGTAGATTGAGATGCAAAGACAATAAAACCTTCCCACATGAAGAGCTAACCACTCAAATTAAGTTCCTTGTCCAAGGATACAGAGAACTTCCCAGACTTGATGACAGACAAACATGACTCAGTTTAGACATGTCAGGTTACATGATTTTGGTTGCGTTTTTGATTTTAAAGTAGTAACATACTGTCTCTTCCTTGGAAGACCAGTACTTTTGATAGTAATTTTCATGTTTGCTGAGCACTAGGAACATTTGAATCCTCTTCGGTGTTCAGTAGTTGAAATACACAGATTGGTGTTGTTTTGACATTGATAGTAACGTTTGTACTAGAGCTGTAACAGTACGGGAGGTTGCAATATGATATGTATCCCGATACTTGGGTAACAATATGTATCGGGATATTTAACTTTTCATATCATCTGTTATCAAGCATCGATTATTAAACTGTTTAGTTTTAATTTATGAAACATGATGGCCTTAATCGAATGTTATGACATGACACGAGCTGTATTACAGGATAGCTTTATGAAAATAATTACATGATTGTGTAGTTTTAAAACACAAATGAGGAGAAAAATGATTTTAATGTTAAACTGAATTTCAGGTTTTTCTTCAGAAAAATTAATTTGTTAACATGTTTAGGTTTCAGTGCATGTTTAGATTTCCCTTCTCATCTAGGTATGTTCCAGTCTTCTTTTCTTGTGTGTTTGAACAAATGAAATCTTTTTGTCTGTCATAGGAACACAACTTCCAAAATGCTTCACAAATACTTTGCCAAATCTCTACTGAGGAGATTGTTTTTATTTTTTTAAGAATTTTTATTAAAATGAAAACAAAAATTCCTTGGTGCCACGATTACAATAAAGATGTATATGAGCAGCCATTTGTTGTCCTTGATTAAATCATTTGAAGAACTTTATAAAGTAAATGAATTGACAAATTAAAAAGGCTACAAGTACATTGAATGGACATTTGACGTATACACACTGATTAGAGTCATTAGAATCATTAACAAAATGATGTTGTCAAGGTCTTGAATGTCGTTTTTCACAGTGTCTATGACAGAAATTGATGAAATCAGTATTATTGTCCTCTGAACGTTGTGTTGTAATCTCTCAGAGATTAATGTTAATAGCACTTAATTGTTAAAAAAAAAAAAAAAGTATTACTTTTTTTTTGTTTATGTGGTTGGATTTTTGAATGTGTTCTTTGTGAGCTATTTGGTGAATCTTATTCGAGAAGAACTCTGTAGTGATGACTTTGAAACCATACAAGATTAAAACTTCTAATGACTCATGATGTTCGACTTCATTCAAATTCTCTAGTGCAATCTCCAGTAGTTTCTGTGATTTTGAAATGTACTTCATATATTGCATTAAACAATGATAGTTAACAAGAATTACAAGAAACAACTGCTTGACACACAAGCCTGGAAATGTGCACTGCTGCATGGGAGTCGGCAATAGGCCATTTGTGATCCTTTCTTCTGTAATGCTGTCATACAAAAAATATGAATGGCAATTCTATTTATTTTATTATTTAAAATTTATTGTTAATCACATGAGCAATACTTTTTTCCAGCATTTATTTGTGTTTCATAAATTCTGATATGTAGTAAATGGGATTATTATAGTGGAAAATGAATTCAACTTGTATTTGTATATGCATAAATATATATATATATATTATAATTCCTTCAGTATTGCTCTGAATGCAGAAATAAAAAACACAATCACAACCAATACATTATCATTTATTATTTAGAGTTATTTGATTTTCCTTTCTGACAAGTCAAGTGGATTCTTTTTTGTTAGAGATCTTTGCATTACACTTCCTTAGTTGAGTAGTTTGGGAACTGTCATTTTTGTGAACAGGTGGTTGCAACAACATAAAGAAAATCCTAGACAATAAAGCTAAAGGGTTTGCTCTTTCCAATTCTAAAGACTCATCACTATCAGAATATTATTCGATGTTCCTAAATTTTTCTTGATTTCAGGCAACTTAATGAAAAGTATTTTAAGAAATCTGTTAAAATTATTTTAAAAATTAAATATCGTCTTTTTTGTTGTTAATCCACGTTCATTGTGCTTGGCCTACATACCAGGTGCAGATCAGGATGGGTGCAAACCCCTTAAACTCCAAACATTCCACTGTGACATAAAGATTTCTTTTTTTCTTTGAAAAGCCTCTTCATGCTTATCTCTCCTTAGAGTCCTCAAGAACTCACCTGTTTTACTATACTTACTGTAATAGTGTATCCTATATAGGCCTACCACATTCCATGTCCCACCTCTGAAACAACCAGACTTTCATTTATGTGTCAGTGTTTTTTTTTAAATCTTTACTTATGTTGAAGGTCTCTGCGTATTTTCAGCCAGGCAGTTATAAATTTTTCATTCCCAACTAACTGTAATAGTAGAACTGATACTTTGTTTCATGAGATAGATATTGTTATTCTTAGATTGTAAGAAAAGTCCAGCTGTCAACTGGGTAGTATAATTCTGTAAAATAATATACATACACAACCTATTTTATTGTAGTTAGAAGTTTATCATGTAGTATCTCATCTAAGTCAGTTAAAATTGAACCCAACTTTTAATGTTGATGTATTTGCGTCGTTAAGTGTCATAAAAAAAAAAAAAATTCTGTGCAATAAATGCATGCCATTACATTTAATTTAGTGCCATTGTGTTAAGTATCCTTGTACTTAAAACATTTGTGGGGGTGCATGCAAAATTAGCACAACAGTTTTGGTACAAAATTAGGTTTGTCATGGATGCTTTGTGTTATATCATAAACAAGTAATATAAGGTCCTATTTTGTTTAATTTTATGAATTAAATGAATGGTTGTAGTATTTAAATCAATGATGTATATGATGATTAAAAGGTTGCATCTAACAATTATTAGTTAAGGTCAGTATATATTCTTACATATATTCTTTAAAATACATTTAGGACCACTGAGCAATTTTGACAGTTCGAGAGCCATTACATGGTTGCCTTTTGCCGGAAGCTGGATTTTTGAAAAGAGAGGTCGGGGAGTCCAAATGTTATGGGTGAATAAAACTGGGGGAAAATTGTTAATTTTCACATCCTTCCACTCGGAAAATATGTTTAAAAAAATATTATAGAATGAGGGGGTGCGTCCAGACCCCCCTGGATCTGCTACTGGGAAAGTCTGCCATAATAATTTTTTGCAACCATGCTGTGACCCCCATTTTGTCAAAATCACTTTTCTTTTTCTAGTCTTATTCGAATGATCGAGCATTTCACTGGTGCTGCTGCTTATAAAGATGTCTTTCTGAGCACAAATCATCAAATTGTGATTTACTCATTTGTATTTTTACCTGCTTATTTAGATTGTGATTGAATATTGCTTAATATTAAGTAGACTCTTAACTTGTCAATAAGTTATGATCAGACTTTTTAGTTTCCACATATATGTATTAGATCTACGCACTTGTATAAAACATAAAAGCAGGAATAGACTGTAGACCTTATTGCCAGTCATGAATTTTATGTGTTTATGGTGTGATAGTGACTGCAGTGTACTACTCATCAAAACAATATTCCCATGATGCCTAAAAATATATTTTTGTTCATATTTGTTTTATAACTTTTGTTAACGAAATGGAATCCGTATGATTTGTTCACGTTTTGGGTGATTGTTTTATGTTATAGAAGCACCCATCAAGTATGTCACAAAATTATTATTATTATTTTTTTAATCTCCACAATTAATCTTTTGTACAAGCCATCACTATCCCCTACCTTCATGTATGTGCATACAATGAGTACACAGAATACAAGTTTACTTGTCTGGAATTATCAATGTTTTAGACCATGAAATTTAAGACATGCACGATTTAACAAAATTGATATATCTAAATGGTCTGCTCACTTTTTATATGTGATGTGCAAACTCTACCCTCACATACATTTTGTATTTAATGTTCAAACTTCTCACAAATGCTTTGTATCTGATGTCCAAACACTCCCACTCATTCAATAATGGGTTGCTTGTAATGTTTTTTTTTTAAACTATTATGAATGTTAATATTATTAACCTATTATCATAAGTATGTACATATAGGATATTTGTTGAATTAAGCAAAATGATGAAGTTTGATGAATGTGGAACAATAAAGATTTTCTTTTATAAACTTGTTTGTTTAAATGTTGTCAAAAAACTTAAAATTACAGTGGATTTAAACGCATAGTCCCACAGATTCGTAACCTAATTAATTTCCAATATAATTATTTGATTTGTCCATAGAAATACTTCATTCAGCTACTTACATAACCACTGCATCTTGCTGATTATCAATATTTTAAAAATAATAATGAATTATAATCACTGACAAATAAAAAAAACGTGGGTTTTTTTTTCCATTGAAGGTGTTGCATATATATTTTGAGTTGCATGACTGGTATTTCCCCGTTAGCCATTATTATAAAACTTCTGAATATGTTTGTGGCTGCAAAAGCATTTAGTACCAATTTATTTTGGAATCTTGGAATTTGACATTTTGAAATGTGAAAAAAAAATCTATGGAATTCCTTATACCATACATGTAGTTCAGTTAAAATGTCTTGTGTGATATGAAAATGAGATCTAGTGTAACAGATGCATGTAAGTTTCATTCGTAATCAATATTTAGACCACAAAGACCCTTAAATTCTGTGGGACTATGCCTTTAAACCACTTTAGTACCAAGTTGCTTATTTGAGAAAGATGGATTGAAGTTAGTTGAGATATAGACAATTTGAAACCAATACTGATAAATCATTTGACCAATATATATGGGACCTAAAATTGATAAATTTTTGGTGATGTTATGACCCTTTATCGAACCTAAAAGTGAAAATTTTTTGGTGATGTTATGACCCTATACATGGGACCTAAAATTGATAAATATATTTGGTAATGTTATAACCCTACGTGGAACCTAAAATTTATCAATTTTTGGTAATGTTACCTAAAATTAATTTCTGGATAAGCAATACATTGGTTTAGTTAGTGATGTACTTTCTCAGTCTATTTCGTTAAAATCAGTAACATTATAATGTGTACAAAGAACATAGAACTTAAGATATGTGAAAACTGATTTTTATTAATATCTCATTTTTAACAGACTTCTCTGTACGAACTGACAGAATCATACAAAACAAAAAGATTAACATCGATTCTTTCTTTATAAACTTCAAATATTAGTTGGTAAATTCAAAACTGTGATTGTCAATGTGACTAAATTAAAAAAATAACAAATCTTAGCACTATAGAACAAAAACAACTCACACATTTAAAATCGTTGCCTTAGTTATATTAACAAAAAAATCAATAAATGTAAGGTAAAAAAAATCAAAACATTTAACAAACCAGTATTCATATTTCTACAGGTGTATGCTAAAAGATGAGCATTTGTAATAAATACAACAATACTGATTACTATAGAAGTTAATTTTGGGCATTACAATTGCCAACTTTTCTAAACAGAAATACCTTATTTATAAGTGAAATTCTGCAGATTCCCATTTTGTATACAATGGATTTATGGTGCCTCAGCTTTTTTTTGAATTTGGAAATGATTTTACAAGACATACATATTCGTTTACATATAAAAATAAAAAACTTAGATGTAAAAAATAGATCACATTTATCCAATTCTTTCATCTGCACTGGGTTCCACATGCTACATCTGTTTTGTACAAATACATCTGTCATGCATTTTAGAAGAATTTTACATTCAATCTACTTCCACATTTGAGCCTGTTGGAAATAGTTTCATTACAATTATGGTACCATATTTATTAATAAAGTTGTTTCTATATTAGTATTATGAAGAAGCGTGTGAATCACCTTCCACACCCATCCTGCGATAATTTGTATAGGAGATTAAATGTGCTGATGCAGAAGATGACAGGTCTGTTTCCCCATGCATGACCAATTTCAGTAGGGTGGATTTTTGCAGTTGTGCAATAACGTATGTGGAAAAAAAAAGATTGATGAATGTGATCATTATTATTACAAAGTCTATATGGTAACATTTAAATAACTAGTATTACCCATAGGTAGACAAAGAACATTTAAAAAAATAAATGTTATTTAATAAGACAAATATTTGACTAAATTTCTGAGTTATCTAACCTAATTTGTGCGATCATACATAGTCTGTTCCTATCAGACAACAAAGTAGGAGGTATATCATGCATTTCTGCAATTATCTGTTTGTGAGTCCATCAAATAGTCACCTTCTCTATGACATCATCACCAGTTAGATGTAAGTAACAGTATTTGTGTATAAAGTCAGTTGCTCAAACACAAACATCCTGAATGCTAAATAATATTAGTTTGCCAAAAATAATCACGATTTAAACAAGGAATTCCAATCCTTCAGATAAAACTACCTTGTGGGGAACTCGCTCAAATTGTTTCAGTTTTATCTGGGATAAGAATTTCACAGTTTCTATCAGACAACAAATTTTATTGATAATTTAAAGGCTCTAACTCCTTTCTCAAAGCATCTGCCATGACTGTTTCATGTAAAATATATTTTAATTATAAAACTCGAGGACAATTTGAAATACATTAATGGTGCTAAAATAGCTATTCTGTGCTTAGCCTTGAAATTACAAGTTGTGTGTAACTATAAAAATTCTGTAAAAAATGAATACAGTAATTATGTCTAGTAACTTGGATCAGCACCTTTTAGTCATTAGCTACAAATTTAATCTCAAATGGTAAGAGATGATGATAATTTGTGAAACAATTTTACTTTAAAGAAAAAAAGTGTTTATGTAATGTCATTCATATGTTGCTAATGCACAAGATTGGCAGGTAAGAATATACACGTGCAGATACTGTATTAACAGGAGCGGATGCAGGATTTCTGAAAAGGGGGGGTCCAAATGCGGATTTCTGAAAAAGTGATGCGGGGGTGGGGGTTTCCAAAAGTGATGAGTGAATAGAAATGGGGGGGGGGGGAGGGACTTGTTGATTTTCATGTCCTTCCACTCTGTAAAAGGAAAAAAATTAAATTAGAGAAACGAAGGGGTGAGGGTGGGTCCTGACCCCCTGAATCCACTACTGATTCAGATGTTGAACCAAAACATCCGATATATACAAATTGTGTACAACAATGATACTAACATTGTTCTAATGGAATTGTTTTATATTTGTCTGCCTGTAAGAAATCTTAGTATTTTAAACAAAATTAATTTGGAAATAACTGAGAATAATAGAATCTATCACCATTTGAGGTATAGACAAGGCAATTCCAACCCAATGGAGAAAATGTGATTGTGAGGGCCGAGGTTTACTGAGGCCTTTACAAAAACAGTTTCTCCCACGGGATGGAATTGCCTTGTCTATACCTCACAAATGGTGACCGATTCTTTTTCTTGCTCACTTAATTGTAAAAGCAAACTTTGAAAACTAAAACAAAATGTATTTCCCCCAACATGACATTATGTTGTACTTTTCCTTGTTTTAGTGACATCATTTGCACTTTTACAAATTATAATGACGTCATATTTAGTATAGGTATAGGCATTTCATTATATATAAATATTTTTTTTTCAATATTAATTAAAATAAATATATGTTATTATTACTTTACATTCTTAATTAAAATTTTCATTTCAATCTTTGAATATATTTACAGCCAAAAAAAACCCAGAAATATGTCTCCTAATAAGTAGTTCTGTTATTAATTCGCCGGAAAGGCGTATGTAGACATCGTCTAGACCATGGGTTGGACAGATTTATCTAGCCCTCGGGTCAGACAGATTTTTCTAGCACCATGACAAAGCTGGATAACCCTGTCCAGTGGGCAAGAAATAGGTATATGGAAGACAATTTTTATGCCTATGCATTTTTCATATATACTAACGGAAAAAAGTAAGTGTGTATCATTGACAGTGGTGTACATTTAATTAAATATGCATTACATCTAGCTGATATTTAGGAATGAAAAGAAATTGGGATATACTGAGCACAATACAACTGCATCGTCCCCTAAATTACTCGTCCACATCAATAAAGGCTTGGAAGATAATATGGTAAATATGCGATATTTTGTTAATTCCTATCTCTAAGAAAAGCAGCTTTTTTAGGTTTTACTTTTAGGTTTGATATTCCACTCTCAAAATCACATCTCATATATTATATAGTATATTTTATTAAATTTAGCCAACTGATACAGTTCATCAACACTAAATTTAATATTACTGTGCAGAACAAGACATACTTGAAAGATGGGAGTACGAAGGAAGTACATTGGTGTGCCTAAACATAGTCATAATGACAAAATATGAAGTGTATGAACAGATTCCAGGTTTTCATAATTGATTAACCATCTACCGGTAATAAACTTAAAATAATTTGGTGGCCGATTCTGGATTATCTTCTATAAATACTAACAACTACATATTATGGAATATGTTACTTGTAACACAAAAATTAGTCTTGATGTCAGTGTCTCTTACAAACTAATATTATGTCCTGGTATACACAGAATAAAAAACTGGAAACAAGCCTTAAAATAAAATCTCTTTCAAATAATATACAGTGGTACAAACACAATATAGCAAAGAATTCTTATTAAGGTCTGGAGTATTTTGTTCTGGTACACTAAAAACAGGGTAGAGACCTGGGGAGTATCTTCTACAAAACAATATGTATCATACATACAGAATGATGGGAGATCTTGGTAACACGTTTTTCAGATGCAATACATCGCTACATGAATAAAATAATAATCTTGTATTGGTACAATAATAACAATAATAATGAAGAGATACTGTACTGGAATATCTTCTCCAAATACTACACAAAGGACACAACCAAAACAATCTTTATATGGCTTTCACAACATACTGTAAACCGGTATGCTACATATTAAACATTTCATACGATGTCCACCGGTATGCTATATATTAAACAATATATATGATGTCCACTGGTATGCTATATATTAAACATTTCATATGATGTTGTACACCGGTTTGTTACATATTAAACATTTCATATGATGTTGTCCACCGTTATGCTATATATTAAACATTTCATATGATGTAGACCGGAATGCTATATATTAAACATTTCATATGATGTTGTACACCGGTTTGTTACATATTAAACATTTCATATGATGTAGACCGGTATGCTATATATTAAACATTTCATATGATGTTGTACACCGGTATGCTATACATTAAACATTTCATATGATGTTGTACACCGGTATGCTACATATTAAACATTTCATATGATGTTGTACACCGGTATGCTACATATTAAACATTTCATATGTTGTCCACCGGTATGCTATATATTAAACAATTCATATGATGTACACCAGTATGCTATATATTAAACATTTCATATGATGTTGTACACCGGTATGCTTTATATTAAACAATTCATATGATGTACACCAGTATGCTATATATTAAACATTTCATATGATGTTGTACACCGGTATTCTACATATTAAACAATTCATATGATGTACACCAGTATGCTATATATATTAAACATTTCACATGTTGTACACCGGTATGCTATATATTAAACAATTCATATGATGCTGTACACCGGTATGCTATATATTAAACAATTCGTATGATGTTGTACACCGGTATGCTATATATTAAACAATTCATATGATGTTGTAAGCCAGTATGCTACATATTAATAATTTTAAATGGTGTTTTATTCTACTATATATACACACACACACACACACACACACACACATATATATATATATATATATATATATATAACAACCGTCAAACACTGAATCAAGTAACACAAACTGAGTAAGATTAACTGTAAAATGAAATCCTTCACATACGCACTCATTTTTTAAATCCCATATTGGTTCGACACATTTACACATGTAAAGTCTCATTCAACTTTTAATGCATCTACCAATTAAAAACATAGGGTTGATTTTGAGGACACCCAAAAGTAATCAAACGGGCATTTTCCTCATTGTATTAAACAAATGGGAGCCTTGTTTAAAATTAAAACATTTGTTTAATATAACAAACTATTCTGTTTTTATTAAATCAGATATCTCCAAAATGACATAAATATAATTCAGTTGTTACGTAGAGATTTGTTTATAATTTGTGTCAGCTTTTTCATTTAATAATGGTTTCAATTTAGTATGTTTTAATTTTCATATTAGCAGTGCAGACTAAATTTGAATTTGTTTGTTCATATTACAGAAAGGAACATTGTTATTTTTCAATGTAACAAGTCTTCAAAGTTGAGAGTAAAAATTACACATGGGAAAATCTGGTATTTATGTATATAGAAATATGTATTGCATAGTCTTTGTCAAGGAACTGCCCTTTACATGTGCATGCATGAACACTAATGGAAAGAGTCCAGATGCTTTCTTTCTTCAAAGCCATCAATATAAACTTATGTTAACACTAGTTCCATACAGTATGTTAGCAAAACAAACATTTCAAACATGAATAGCACATAGTAAGACAAAATGTCTGATATTGTACACTATGCATGTCTCAGATAAACCTTTCAGTCAGCTTTGTTGTGTATATAGCCATTTCTGTCACCGTTCATCACATATTTGCTGCTTTTTTCATTAAAATCTCCGTTGGAATGTAATTCGTGCACCCGTTTTTTCTTGATGTAGGTTTGGATGTAGAAGTTACTGAACAGTGTTAACATCAGTAACATGTAGCCAGCTAGCAGATTCTGTCCCCATCGCGGGAACGCGCAGTCCAAGCGTATAGAGTTGAAAGTGTGCAAAAACGTTATCACGAACTGAATCTGAAAAAAAAAACATTAAAACATTTTGAGGTAGATTAAAAAAATTATATTGACAGTTGATGTCATTCATCAGTTTGTAAAACTGTGTACAGGTTAAAGTAATTAAATGACTGAACCGTCTACAGTACTGTTTAACCGAAATGGCATAATCACACATTTCTGGTTTACTACAGCATTTTTTTCATGGACAACAAGATAAAAAAAAAAACAAGAGTCAAATTTATTGAAATGTTGAAATATTAATTATAATTAATAATATAAAAAAAATTATAATTCAAAGTAAAAACATTTTTGGAATAGTTTTTTTCTTTAATTATAATACAAAAATACAAAATATATTAAGAATGAAAAAAAAGATTTATATAGTTTTAGCAGGTTATTTCATTTATTTTTTATACTTTGATAGTAATTTTTGTAATTATAACTAATATCATAATAAAAGAAATGGCCTCCATAAAGGAATGACCAATCAAAGAGACCCTAATATATAAGTAAGGAATTGAAGAAGAAATAAAGCTTACCAGTTGAAATGTTGTGATATATTTTTTGAACCACAGTTTTTTCTTAAGTGATGGAATGACGGACAGTCCGTAATATGAATACATGACCACATGGACGAGACAGTTCAACCAAGCACCAAACCATGCTGAAATAATTGATATTATTAAAACAACAATTAAACATCAAATTATTTATCAACATTTTATATTTGATTATTTTTTACATGTTCCTTACTTTCTATTATCCATTTTTAAAAACATTTTTACATATTGAAAAAATTAAATAATGTTTAAAACAATTGCAATTTAGGGTTCAATAAGAGTAGTAATTTCTGTTAATTAGCCAGTTGGTGAGCACAAAATATTGGGCCTATTAGACATTATCGAAGGTGAATAAAGCTGAGAATGAACACTGGCATTTTGTTAGTGAATTTATGTTAATTACTGGCCAAAAGCAAGTGGTTGGAAGTTTCTATATTGAGCTCTGCAATTAATTTTTAAAAAATAGGTTATTAACTAAAAGGTGTTTTTTTAAGTTGCTCTTAGATGATAAAATGTCCATGCTGCATGAAAATGCTACCACTACCAAATATTTATTTTAATCCCAGTGCCGAAGCCGAAGGCTGAAAACAGATGAAGCAAACCTAAAGAGGGCCCCACTGTATATCCAAATAAAACTTGTTGTAAAGTAGATTATAAAGTTATAAAATAAAAAACCCAGACAAAGTTGCCTCGTCTGCCTCAATCCTGGCTACAGCACTGAATTCTCTTATTTTACACACACCAATATAAATATTTATAACAGTTATAAAGCTGGTAGTGCATATAAAAGATCCCTTGTTGCTTATCAATAAGACCAGCCACATTAGTGTGGCGGCGGCTGGTTTTGTCTCTCCTACTAACACTAACCTCTGTCCTGGACAGAGAGCACATGAAGCTGAGTTGTGCACCCAGGACAGCGTGCTTGAACCTTAATGGGATATAAGTACAAAAATAAATGCAACCCACCAACCAAACTGTTATATAGCCAACCCATAACCAAGCCCCATGCTTCGTGTACCTGTAGGCGTATCAGCAAATACTCACACATGCCGCCTGGTATAAACATCATTGTCCACCACCATATATTGAGCATGGAAGCATGATGAAACCAGTGCAGAAAGGTCACCTGATTAAACTTCTTACGCAGAATCATCAAAACTGTGTCCATTAGTTCAATGGCTTTCGAGATAAAATACCACCATAGCACATCAGCTACCTGCAATCATAAAACCAGACAAAGATCAGGTAATGGAATTTGAATATAACACAATCACTTTAGCAACACGTGAAAATATTGAGGGCTGACCGCAAAAAAACAGTTATGTCCATTTTAGTTATTTTGGCCCACTTAGAATCAGTTCAGAATCAAAGGTCTTGAACATGTCATTTTGCATACTGAGGGCAGCCTATATAAAAAAGAATGTGTAAATTATAAAAGTGTTCTGATTTTACATGACACCTAACTTTAAGTTAAATTTTTCTCAAAGGTACCATTTTGCAGTCAGGCTCCTTAAATCGCACATTAATCAGACCAGTCCTCTGTCTAGGTATTTGTTTATGAAACAAAGTCTGGGACGAAGGTTTACACAAAAGCATAGACATTACAACTACATAAGCTGCATGCATATCAATTCCACACTTAAAAAATTTAAGACAGCAGTTAAAAATTATTTTCCAGAGTGCTCCCAGTTTGAGATTTTGTAGTTTTATCAGTAATCTCAATAATCAAATTTGTCCTTTTCCATGCAACACCATTTTCCTTAAGCTAGTGACACATATCACTGTTTATTGCATTGCGTTCATTGCAAAAATCAAGCAGTGTTCGAAAACTGCGATCAACGGATGCAATGAACTCAACAGATAATCGTTGTTGCAGGTATGTGTCATGTGTATTGTTAACCATATTGTTCGAAACCATTTTGACGGATGCGGTGATTGGATGCTTTAAACAGATGTGATAAACGGTGCAATGTGTCACTACTTTAGTTTGTTGTCCACTAATCAATGGTCAAGTCCATGTTTTTATTGGGTTTTTAGCTCTTCTATAAAACATCTCAACAAGCGTTTCTAAGTGAGGTATGTGAATTTCCATCTCCATGCCAACAGATCAATGTTTGCTATGCATACAGTATAATTATACTGTGGTGAGTAGTTATAGACAATACAGTCAGTAATTAAAACAGTCACACCATCAGCATATGTAACTTGGTAACATCTACAGTAACAGCCATGCATATCAAAATGAAAATCAATATCCAAAATGACCTTTGTGTAAAATATAACTTCAAGAGACATTTCAACATGATTGTGATTGTATATATGTATACTTGTACAATCACCATTCGGCTAAACTTTTTTTTTTTTGGCTTGGTTTGTTTTGTTTAATGGTACCACTAGAGCACACTGATTTATCAATCATCGACTACTGAATTTCAAACATTTGGTTATTTTGAGATGCAGTCAAGTGTGAGCCAGCCTCCTATAGGTCATCACCATTTGGCAACACTTGCTGCTGAAGTGGAGAGAGCTTTTAACGAATCTGTTGTTTAAAAGTATTTATATCTTACTAATTTGTCATTCTCATGCTGTCTTGAAGCATTATTTTGTGTAAACCACTATCTGGTTATTTTAGCATGTAATCCAATATGTCTATACCATTCAAATGAATGGCTCTTTATACAGAAAAGAACAATGATAAACTCACCCTTTTTTCATTTGGATCATATGGAGATTTCTCAGTAAATGTAGCACACAGAAGATTATACTTTGCTCCCCATATACCAAGGAATAACTGAAAATTAAAATACGACACTAAATTTAGTGACAATATATCAAGAACATTTAATAACAACCAATTTGCATCATTTTTTTAAAATTAGGACACATAACATTAACTTATAATTATTAGCGTGTACACTTTATAAGACAAATCTCTGATGTCAATTTGTTTTAAAAATTGATCTTTGTTTTGTTTTAATATTTCTAAATGCATAACAGTTATACTAAAACAAAAAACTAATTCTAAGTGAATATCAGTACATTTTGTCAAGTCACATGGATGTACTTTATACCATTAAGTCACATACTATTTGGAAAATCAAAAATGTCAAGGAACTTCATATTTGTGTATGTTATTGTTAGATTACTCAAATTTGATTGAAGAATACTAAATACAAAAACATTCCGCAACCAAGACCAGGCAATGAATTTGTTTGCAATATTAAACCAACTCATACCTCACCGAGTCAGGATTAAAATAACCAATCATATTTCAAGTTATTAAACTATTCAAGGAAGCTGCTTTTATCATTGAGCATAAATGGAAAACACTATTTGTAGAACTAGAAAGTAAAAGTAATCATTTTTCATCTATCTTAATATTAATTGGCTAACTCACCTCTACAAACAAAAACATAAGTCAGCTAAATCTAAGGTGCATTACAGACAATAATGAAGATCTTACCTCTATAAACACATATGGGTACGGCTAATGAAATCAGGACTAGTAGCGAATTTTTTAAAATCTTTTGCTTAGAATATCTACACGTTTATATTAATTATTTGAAAACCTATGTGGGTGGAAAGATCTAATGAAGACAAATTCCGACATATATATAGTTTTATATATGTGGAATGAATATTTCATAGGTATTGTAGCCCACAAAGTTGGAAAATAGGCCGTTTTGGCTATGTCCAATTTGCTAATAAAAATAATCAAAGGTTGATTACTGAGATTTAAAATATAATTTATACTAATTATCCGATAGGAAATTCTTTTTACAACGGCTTTGAAAGGATTGTTGTTTAGGCACGTCCCGATCTGTATAACATAGGTACCGGTATATCACAGGGTACGTCAGAACGTGTTTTCACAGAATTTTTTAGAGGTTTACAGCATTATAGGTTAATTATTTTCGCTATCCTGAAAGACATTCAAAACACAAAAACATACAAATCTCCAACTTCATAAGGAAAAGTAGTGATAATTTATATACCATTTTACTCTGCCAAATAAAAGAATAACCCAAAGATATACAAATATTGCCATGATATTTGTAATTCTATTTCAGTGCAAGGATTCAATTTTCGTTTTACACATTATCCGCGACAGTTGCTGTAGAAATCAATCTAAATGAAGTCTATGCAGGACTGACTTATCTCATAATAAGGAACAAGTAACTAACATGTAGGAGGGAAATAATTCACTATGTCTTAAATATTAGTATGAAATTATTCTTGTGCAGGTCAAATGCTTTAAAAATGTTTATGAATGCACATACAAAATATTAGCAACAAAGCAGATTTCATTAGAAGTTTTAAATTTAAGGTAAAAAGACTTGACATTATTACGCTAAAGTCAGGATATACACTGAATACAGAATATATGCTAAAAACATTAATAAACATGATGTGAGTATATACATGTATACTTATCATTTCGTCATAAATTGTTTTATACGTTATCCGAATAGTTCTTAGGGAAATTGGGATAACTCCAAATTGGCTGTCAGAGGTTTCTATATATATTTGTCATGGAAAGGACACATTCCTCGTATGTGATCGGATAGTGATATAAGATCTGTAAAGGGGTATTGTAAAGTTACAAGTAACGACAACAATGTTTCTTTTAGAACCCTGCCTTTTCAAATGTGCACAAAATGAAATAAAACTCTAAGGTCGTGAACTGACTAATAAGAAACTCAGCAGAATGTTTGTTATGCATTTTCCATCAGCCATGATCGTCTACTATATATATTACTATTACTGGGCATTACAATAGATTATATATTTGTATAAGATAAAAATATGAAAAGTGAAATTATCTTATGGATAACATAGAAAATGGGAGAATTTGATCATCTGAAGGACCCAAATGTGAAGGCCCACCATTCAAAAAGTAAAAAAGATTATATGGCATGGTTTTTTTGTACATGGACAACCAACAATTTAGGTGTTTGAAATAACCATTAAATGGCTAAAATGTGAAATATCACATTCTGCCAACCCTACTGGTCCCAATTTCGTGAGCCTTACCCATATGTAAACAGACCAACTAAAGCGGAGTTGTAGACGATGATGTCTTTACCTCTATAAACATGTATGTAGACAGACCAACTAAAGCTGAGTTGTAGATAATGATGGTCTTACCTCTATAAACATATATGTAGACAGACCAACTAAAGCTGAGTTGTAGATGATGATGGTCTTACCTCTATAAACATATATGTAGACAGACCAACTAAAGCTGAGTTGTAGACGATGATGGTCTTACCTCTATAAACATGTATGTAGACAGACCAACTAAAGCTGAGTTGTAGATGATGATGTCTTTACCTCTATAAACATATATGTAGACTGAATGAATGAATGATTGTTTAACGACCCCCCCAGCACAAAAACAAACATCGGCTATTGGGGGTCATAATATATGTAGACAGACCAACTAAAGCTGAGTTGTAGATAATGATGATGTCTTTACCTCTATAAACATATATGTAGACAGACCAACTAAAGATATGTTGTAAACAATGATGATGTCTTACCTCTATAAACATATATGTAGACAGACCAACTAAAGATATGTTGTAAACAATGATGATTTCTTACCTCTATAACTTATAAGCATATATGTAGACAGACTAACAAAAGACATGTTGTAAACAATGATGATGTCTTACCACTATAAACATATTATGTAGACAGACTAAAGATATGTTGTAGACAATGATGATGGTCTTACCTCTATAAACATATATGTAGACAGACTAAAGATATGTTGTAGACAATGATGATGGTCTTACCTCTATAAACATATATGTAGACAGACAAACTAAAGACATGTTGTAGACAAGCATGAAAGTCTGCAAGTTGAATGGCTTCCGATTGTTCATGATTCTTGGCCCCACAAACACCATGGTAATGTAGAGAGCAGTCAAAATCCAGACCGGAAAAGGATTACTATTTAGTAAAAACCAGTCTTTAGTTCTTGGATCTGAAAAAAAGAAACAGGGAATGAGTACATGTAGTGTCATCTAGTGTAAGTAAGCTTCTAGTGATTTGTTTCAATATAGAGAGTGAGCTCTGTAATCTAGTGGTAGAATGTCACTCTCAAGCTGATAACAGTGGTTCAAAGCTGGCTCACATTCAATTACATGTCAAAATCACCAAATGTTTGACATCCAATAGCCGATGAGTAATAAATTAATGCACTTCAAAGGTGTCATTAAAAAAGAAAGAAAGAATTTCAATATAGATGTTTTTGTGTTCATGTTTATTGTTGTTAATTATTACCAAGTTGTACACTCAGCATAATCTGGACATGGATACTTAATTAGGTACTTGAGATTCAATACTTACAATGCCAGCACTTGCAACCACAATTACCCAATTTCCATTGCCATATTTGAAATTAACACTGCTACTGAAAACCAAGCAGATCAATGTTTGTAGAAAAGCTTTATTAAGAATAAACCTGGATTATTTATATATCCCAAGGGGCAATCATGCAAGCCAAGTAAATAATTATCAAGACAATTCATGTTAGATCATTCTGTTTTAAAAATTCATCAATCACTGGGGAATCATCTCTTATTAATAACACTCGAAGCACTTCATTCATAATTTTAAGCTTGTTAATATCAGTAACATAAAGGGCAACTCATGAACACAATATTGAGTAGGGGTGCAACGATACAGTAAAAAACAATTGCGATACATTTTGATTAATTACCAAGATGTGATAGTCAAATTTTGATACTATCATACTAATTACTAAACATATCTCAGGCAGGCAGACCTGTTTCAATTTCTGATGAAAAAAGAGAATATATAGACAGAGTAGATTTATGTTTTAATTAAGTTTAACGTTTATTTTTATAACAATGTCATAGTCATAGATTTTACAAGATAATTTAGATGTATACTTATTATGTAGATATATTGCAATACACGAAACCATATCATGGTATGTATTGCGTTTGGCACTTATTGCGATATACCGGTATACCATTGCACCCCTAGCTTATGCTGTCAGACCCACGACTGTTAGGTTCTGGGATCAAATATCAATCAAGGCATGGGATTTTAAATATCAATAATGGCCTCGACCCAGGGTTTCACATGATGCGGGAATCCTGCATATTTGACGCAATATTTTGCTAAAATACTCCTAAATAAAATATGCGTGCGTCATATTTGACGCAAAATATTTCCAACGTCAATCAATTTCAGTTTGTTTTAAATACACAAAAACATATTATTTAAAAGTAGAAAAAACAATGGATATACATATATTAGTATTATAAAGATAGAATAGTGGATAATGGATATAATATATGCATATTATATAAACAAGTTATTCAGTTAATTATGTGATTGAAATAATATTCTTGACTCCCATTTTTGAATGTTTGACTACCAAAATAAAACCCTGTGAGTCCAAATGTTAGGTGGAATCCTGGTTAAACAAGGATCTGTAGGTAGGTAGGTGTATGCTACTTGCACCGACCAGTGGTCCACAACTGGTTTATCAAAGACTGGTATGTGCCGTCCTGTCTGTGAAAGTGCATATAAAAGATCCCTTGCTGCTGATTGAAAAGAGCAGCCTATGTGGTGGTAATGGGTTTACTCTAAAAGACTATGAGTTGCAAAATACTGACTGAATAAACAATGTGCTGGGGTGTCATTAAACAATCAATTCTTTCCTTTGTACATGTATCACACACATATTTATTTTTCACCAACAGAAACTTGTTACTTTTATAATTTTAGACAATCCAAGGTGCCCAGTTCAAGCATACAGGATTTATGCAGCAAAACGACCAAAAAACATGAAAAGCCCAGAGTGTCCATTTTACGTAGGCATAGCAAGACCTGGCAAACAAGGAGAGAGTTGGTACGCCAGTAATGCATTGGGGAAGAACACTATTGGTGCTATTGTGAAAACCATGTGTGAAGAGGCTGGCATTACAGGGCGTAAGGTCAACTATAGTGCACGGAAGTCGGCCATACCATTGGACACGATTCTAACGCAACAGTCTGGATGTACTAAAGTAATACTTCTTTAAGAAAGTAAAACTTTGTTTTATTTAACGCCTCTAGAGCACATTGATTTTCATCTTACCATCGGCTATCAAACATATGGTAATTCGGATATATTTATTTAGAGGAAGCCCACTGCTCCCACATGGGCTACTCTTTCCGATGAGCAGCAAGGGGTCTTTTATATGCACCGACCCACAGACAGGACAGCACATACCATGGCCTTTAATGAACCAGTTGTGGACCACTGTTTGGTATGGAAAATAGCTCAAAATGCAAATGGGTCCATTGAGAAGGATTGATCCGACGACCGTCCGGTTCACAGGTGGACACACTACCGTTTGAGCTACATCCCACTCCCTGATTTTGTGATGGAGTTACCGGGTAAAAATTAAATATGCTACATAATATTTACCGAACTCATGCATTTATTTTCATTCCAATAAGAAATATACCAAAGATGTAGTTTTTCTATACAATTAATAACTATTTATTATTAATCTTAATTAAATTTTACATAAAATACTAAAACAATTAATTTACTTGTAAGCAATAAATACTGTCGATGTGGGTTACTTGGTTCTTACGCTCAGCAAAACTGACAACTCCCAGAATTTGTTATATTGAAATTATTTATTTCCATTAACCATAAATGAAGTGGTTTTTTTTAGTCACTGAATGCAATGTTACTCAGTATAACAGCAGTGGTGTAGATCAAAGATCGCCCACCCGCCCATCTCGGGATGAAGTCAAGTCGGGCAAGTTCAGTATTGATAATCATCTGCCCGGGTGGCAACCTCAAGTTTCTCCGAAATAAATCACAAAACTGAACTTCATACAGAGACCACGATCACATCTCAGATTTCCTCGGCTACAGATGCCATTTTTCTCGAAAAGTTTGCACAAACGCGAAGGCCTAATGCGCTAGGCTACCAATTTCCGACCTTTGGCTCACCCATTCTTGGCCTAGATTTTTTTGAGGGTCAGTTGGAAATTTGGGGGGGGGGGGCTTGTTCATATTGCCAGGTTACTGGCCCGGCTAGGTGGTATCTGAAAAAGGTTAATGTACACCCTTAATAACTGTAAAAAATTAATTCTGTCAGTCATTTTGGAGCACTGATGGATTGGGTACAAACTCTATATCAGATTTTGGTTACAATGGCAAACATTAATGTGTAAAAAAAAATGATGAAGAAAAGTCACAAGGAGTGGTGCACGTGGCCACCCAGTTCCTAAGAGCCTGGTACATAAAATGTTATTTCATGATTTACACTATATTTATGTTAATAATACATTCTTCATTTAAAATTGAATTAATATTTCTATTTCAGCAAGTTTCAGTTGAAGAAACTAGTGATGAGTATAGACACAAATGGCGTTACATAGAGCCGAAGCCAAATGAGAGAAAAAGGGAACATGGAGCAATTGAAGATCAAATGTATCCATCAGCACTCTCAGCTGTTGAAGAAAAGGTTTCTCGGATTCTGTGGCAAACGGGGGCTTTGCAGGGAAGTATAAACAGGGTCAACAGTTCCAATGAATATGTTCAGTCATCTTTTTCATCCATCAGCCAGAATCCATCAGAACCTTCTGAAGGTGTTAGAGATATCACGGAAATTGCTGTAAAAATTGAGAATGCAGATGACGAATATGGTGACATTATACCTGTAGTATCCCAGATTGACTCTAATTTTAACCAACATTCATTGATGCCTAATCAGGCTGAAGCGGTTGTGCAAAAACAACAGAATTCATCATCGATCAAACCGGCACAGTCTGAGATCGGTAATGATTTTGTGAAATTAGAAGCAGATAGATTGGCTGTTGAACAGGAGAGATTGAAGGTGGCTAAAGAAAGGTTGCAGCTGGAAAAGCAACTGTTGCAGATAGACCAAGAACGGGTTCGGTTGGAGACACAACGATTAGAGAATACCAGACGCTCGCAGAACATTCCTTGAAATGTTGAGGTTTGGAGAAAAAAATGGTTGCTAATATGATCCAGAATAAGTTTATTTCGAGACTGGTTTATGGTTCCAGAATAGCAGACGCTCGCAGAACATTCCTTGAAATGTTGGGGTTTGGAGAAAACAGTGATTGCTAATAACATCCAGAATAAGTTTATTTGGAGACTGGTTTATGGTTCCAGGACACAAGACACTTCTTGAATCCAGAACATTCTTTGAAATGTTGCAGTTTGGAAAAATAGTGGTTGCTAATAAGAAAAAGAACAAGCTTGGAGACTGGTTTATGGTTCAGAAAAGCAGACGCTTTTAGAATCCAGAACATTACTTGAAATGTTTGCAGTTTGAAAAAATAGTGGTTGCTTATAATAGCCAGAACAAGTTTGATTGGAGACTGGGTTACGGTTCAGAAAAGCAGATGCTTCTAGAATCCAGAACATTCCTTGAAATGTTTGCAGTTTGGAAACATTGTGGTTGCTTATAATGGCCAGAACAAGTTTGATTGGAGACTGGGTTATGATTCGAGAATAGCAGACGCTTCCAGAACATTTCTTGAAATGTAGGGGTTTGGAGAAAACAGTGATTGCTAATAAGATCCAGAATAAGTTTATTTGGAGACTGGTTTATGGTTCCAGGACACAAGATGCTTCCTGAATCCAGAACATTCTTTGAAATGTTGCAGTTTGGAAAAATAGTAGTTGCTAATAAGAAAAAGAACAAGCTTGGAGACTGGTTTATGATTCGAGAATAGCAGACACTTCCAGAACATTTCTTGAAATGTAGGAATTTGGAAAAACAATATTGGAAATCTTTAACAGGCTGGATAGACCACAATGGCAGAAATGCAGATGTGTCCAAAACATTCCTTGAGATAAAGGAACTTTGGGAAAAAGAAGTTGCAAGTATATAAGGAATAGTTTGATTGCAGAAAAACTTTGAAAAAGAATTGGAAAGATAATGATTGCCAAATTTATACAACCAGAACTGGAATAAATATCAAACTGATGGTTCCTATGACCTATCTTCAACAGCCAAGGTACATTCAGCTGTTTAAAGTATTACCTGCAGAATTGAGTGACATCGAAAGAAGCAATATGAGTTATAATTTTAATGTTATCGGCACACACAACAATCCTTTGTATCAAACTTTAATGTTATATTTTTAATAAATGTTGAACAATTTACTTATTTTATGTTATATTTGTAAAATCTGCACTGAACTGGTGATGAAGTGTACATGTACTTTATAGATGACCCCTTTTAAAAACCTATTAATGACCCCTTTTGAAAACCTATTAATCTACTGATACTCAAAACCAGTGAAGTAGCATGGGTGGGGCCACAGGGGCAGCTGCCTGAGAGCAAAAATTCAAAAGAAAGAAAAAATAGTTACTGTAGTAATAATACATTTTTAAAAATAACGTTCCTTCCAGCTCACATAGAAAATATCCTATGTTTAAGCATTTAGTTTTTCAACATGATGGGGCAAATAAATAAAGTTTTTTTTATTTAAAGACGCCTCTATAGCACATTGATTTTTATCTTATCATCTGCTATTGGACGTCAATCATATGGTCATTCTGACATATGTATTTAGAGGAAACCCGCTGC
>JAULBS010096540.1:0-16647 GCA_032355785.1 Symmetromphalus regularis | reverse complement strand
ATAATCAGTACCTTCAATATAATAGATAACAATGGATAAATTAATTACTTATAATAATTGTATTTTTAACGATAAACTAACAGAAAAGTTTTATTTATTTTGACCGGAAGTAAAATAATCTCTATAGTAAAGTCATTCGGCAGTCTTGGGGTGTTACGACATCTTGCCGGAAACAGATATCTTTGTCTATGTTGTTTTGCAGATTATGCAAACAAGCTATTTGACGTATTCTAGGCTAATAATAGTCGGACTTTATTTATCGAAAGAGTATTTGGAGCGCTTGTTTCGATCGGAAGAAAACATATCTGCAGGGAAACCATTCGGCAGTCTTTGGGATATTATGACATCTTGTCGGACACAGAAATAGTGGACTCCGTTGTTTTCGCAGGTTACACTAGCGAGTTATTTCACGTGTTCTATGCTAATAATAGTCTGACTTTATTTATCCAAACTAGTATGTCGAGCGGTTTTCATTGCAGTTTTGTTGTTACGGTTTTTTTTCTTCGTTTTTTTATTTTTTAAATTTCACTAGCCATCGGGCTAGTGGAAAGTGATTATTTAGTAGCCCGACTGCAATAACCACTAGCCATGGGCGTCGGGCTAACGTATTCTAGAAGCCCTGCCTCATCTCTCAGAAAGATGCCCTACCTCTTGAGGTCCCACTCGTCAGATTTATAATGATGACAGTTATTTAATTGTGTGCCATTTTTGTTGTTTATAGGTTTTACATGTTGGTGAATGCAAATCACTTCATCATAAGCCAGATGGTGAAACTGAGACCGAGGTGATCAGCTTCTATCCAGGTTTGACCTGTGAAGAAGTAAGCTGTGTAACAGCAAACAAGTGCATTGTGGGAAGTACAGAGTACAACATTAATGACAACTTTGAGCTAGGATGTGAGAACTGCACTTGTCTGATAGGAGGGAAACTTTCTTGCAGGTTGACATTTATTAAGCAATTTGTATATTTATCTCTTAGAAATTCAGGCTTTGAAAACAGTAGGTGTTCAGTTTACTAGGAGGTTACCATGTATTGGTAAAGCCAAGAAAGAAAAACCGTTTGGTGTCATAAGAGGAATCCAAAAATATTACAGAAAGAATGGCAGTCAAGATGACAAGATAATATATAATTATATAAATGATAAAATACATAATAAATACATAAAGTAAATAACCTTGTTAACGATATTAATATACTGGCACAATCTTCTTAGTGAGCAAGTGTTTTTACAGTTAAAAAGTGGTTTATATTTAAGAATATTTGGCTGAATAAATGTTCGAATGACAAAATGTTCAAGTGAATAGTCAAATGCTCTAAGTATGTTGTATGTCATTAATACTGGAAATATGACATTCTACAAGACACAGCAATTTATAAAAAAAAATATTTAAATTTTTATTTTAAACTATGATTTAGGAATCTTGCTTTAAAAATACAAAAAGCATGGGCTAAAGTAGATTGTTATTTTCAGCTGTAAGAACCAGAGTGTGAGAAAAGAACTGCGAGATATGACACGAGAGGAAATCGTTCGCTTCCAGAATGCTGTCCGTCTGCTTCGCCAATCTAACAGCAGTGAGTGGGAGGCATTCCGTGACACATACATGACTCACAACATGCACATCCACGGTGATGCCTTTTTCCTGCCCTGGCACCGTGAATTCCTGCATCGGGTTGAGATGAAACTACAAAAGATTGACTGCAGCATTGTTCTGCCATACTTTGACTTCACAACAGACGTTGGGAATTTCTCATCGGCAGCAGTCTGGCAACCAAATTATTTTGGAGGAGATGGGGAGGGAGGTTGTGTTAGAGATTTCCCCTTTGGTGGAACGTCATCTTGGAATCCGTGTGTTGTCCGACAGTTTAATACGAGTATCAGTCTGCCCACTCAGATAGAGTTGGCTCTAGCTCTAGCTAGTGATGACTACATGGAAATGAGTCTATGTCTGGAAACATTTGCAGCATATATCCACATGTTTATTGGAGGTGATATGGCAATATCAAGTGGTCCCTATGATCCGGTGTTTTTTGCCATTCATTCATATATTGATATGCTGTATTGGATATGGCAAAGTAAAGGGCAAAATAAATTCAAATTTCCTGCTGCATATGGGAATATTCCCATGATTCCATTCAACATCCCTCCTCATGCTGTGTTTGACCTTGAGGCTACGTGTGTCACGTATAAACTGCCATCCAAAGGTCATCCATGCAACACAACAGGCCCTCTGCCCAGGAGGGTACAACCTACAATAAAGCGTGGTGATATTGATCCGGTTACACGTTATGCTGAGGGTGATTTTGATCAGTTTGGTTATAATGAAGATGGTTTTGATAGAAATGGATATGACAGATTTGGTTTCAACAGAGAAGGTGAGAAATTTATAAATACATATACATAAACAATCTTGCAGGTTTATGCATAATAAGTACATTTTTATGAAGGGAATTAAGAGCTGCAAATCTAAAGTAAAACATTAACATATTAAATCATATATTACAAGTATAATATGAAGTCTATTATTCATAATTTTGTTCTACGACTTTACAGAAAACAAATGGTAATATTAAATTCAACTTGTCCATCTGCCTTTCACTCCATATAGCACATTATATATTATTTTCTGTTTCATTTTCACTGAATGATATCCAAGAGTGAACATATTTATATTTAAATATATGTTAAATAGTTAATATTTTCTCTGTTTAGGCTATAACCGAGATGGTTTTGATGAGTTTGGATATGACTGGAGTGGCTATAACCGATATGGGTTTGATAGTGGTGGTTACAACCGACATGGATTCAATGTAGAAGGATTTGACAGAAACGGCAATCCAGACACATCGGGGCAGTATGGTGAGGATGGATTTGACATGATGTGCTTGGACAGAAGAGGTAACTATTTTATTCTTCATGTTATACTGTTCAAAAAAAGTAGGGGATACTTGAGTTAAAATATCAGTAAGTATGGAATGAAACGTGATATAAATAGAAATCCACTTGAGGTGAAATGCATTGATTCTGTTGAGCAGACCCATTGGGTCATTTCTCTTTCCATCCAGTAATGTTTGACTGGTGTTATAAAAACTATGGTATCTGCTGTCTTGTTTGTGACAAACTGCATATTAAAGATCCCTTGCTACTAATTAGAAAGAATAGCCTATGTCAGTGGTTCCTTATTTTTTTACACTAATGAAAAAAAAAAAAAAATCTGAGTGAGTACTAGATACAACTGAACTGCAAATAGGAAAAATAGTCAGTTTGGTTATTTTATACAATAAAGATAACTGGTTGGTTTTACATCTGTGTGTATCTTTACAGGATTGGACTCTAATGGATATGACAGGTATGGGTTTACGGTGAGTGGGTATGATGCAGAATACTGTAACTTTCACTTCAATGGGCCTTTCTCACCATGGCATTCACTGAAAATCCTTGACATCTTGAGGAAGCAGGGCAAAGGTTTCTTGATGACATTACCACGTATCTGTGTACCTCTGTCCCCACTGCCAGACAGCTGGCTAGAACAACACTGGATATCCAACATCAAGATTGTCACAGGTAATAGGAGAGATAATTCATGGTGATTTCATAGAAAATTTCCTATTATTATATACTCATTTTTAGATACATTCATCCAGAAATTAGTATTCATAAAATGTTTTTTTTAAAAGAGGTATGGTGGCCATGACTTCATTGTGCCATATCATACACTTAAAACAGAAAAATATTGATAATTATTCTGAACACCTTTAAATTATTAAGTAAATTAATTAAAATATGTGTGCAAAACCAGCATGAATTATTTTAATGAACCCTGAAAGTGGGCCCCAACACACCTCATCTAGCAATGGATCTTTTGGATCTTTTCTTGTAATGAACACAGAGTTAGCAAACTAGCTATTTAGCTATATAAAATTCTTGAAATTATTAGCTACTAAATTAACTAAATTAGTAAAAATAATTGTTTTTAAGTTTGGCCAGTTGGTGATTAATCTTTGCTGTAATTTGAGGCTAATGATATTTTCATCACACTCTTTTATTTGGTTTCATGTTGACATGACCCAGTTTCTAAAATAAAATTATTACCTGATAGTACTTTCTGTAATACAAATTACAGCTATAGTAAGCTTCATCAGTTGCTCTCTGAAAGCCTGAGTCAGAATTGACTGCAAAACCTTGTTTTGTTGTTTCAGGCATGATACCAGTAAAGACTCCAGGAAGCAGTGTATCTATTCCTTCTTCTCGATTCTGTTTTGATACCAAGCCATTCTTAATACCCTGTCCATGCCCTCTGCCAATAGCAACATGCTATGAAAACCCATGTGTACAGGAGACCTGTCCAGCCTACCCCGATGCAACATGCAGAGTCACGTTCTGTGGGGAGTGCAAGGCAAATTGGTACCTCAACAACATGCTAGTCAACTGTCACCATGAAAGAGGTATTTAAATATTACTAATTTAAAAAATAGTTTTATGAAGTTTGAAAATATTAGTGGGAACGGTTTAGGTTTGTTGTATTTTAGACCAGTTAAACACATGGATCCATTTTATACTTTAGCAAAAAACCGTTTTTATGTTCCTTTAAACATTTATAGAGAGATAGATGGTATGAAATGCAATTTATCTGCACAAATTTTCTTTCTTATTCTAACTTATCATTATTAAATTTTCATGCTATTCTATACTAGCCATATTGTTTAATTTTATTTTTGGACTCTTTGGGTCTCAACATGTTTATGTTAACACACTGTCTTGAAAAACTATACTAACATAACAATTGAACTTCACTTTAAGAATACTGCAGTCCCAACCCATGCCACCATGGAGGAACCTGTATGATCTCAATCTGGCCCAATGAACCTGACAAAGTGACATGCATCTGTCCTCCAGGCTATGATGGACATCTTTGTCAGTATGAGTCTCATGATGTCTGCAGTTTGCCACTCATCACAGGTCAGTATACTATCATCCTAAATAAAACATTTTGTATAACAAACCATCTAAGGCACCCCATATTGCTCATTGTTTTAACTGGAAAGATTTCTGACTATTCCAACATTTCGATCAACCTAATGAGGGATTTTTTTAATAGGGTTTATGTAGAACATTCTACCAATTTTGTTTAGAGTTTTTATAGACTGGGGCATTCATTTTCTTGTTTTAAAATTCCAGAAAGCAACAGCAGACAATACCCTTCTTCAACTAAAGAAAACAGAAATGTGAGGAATTTTTAATACACTATGGCATTCATTGTCTTGTTTTAATATTCCAGGAAGTTGTGATCAACAGCAGACAAGATGGTATTTCAACTACAGAAAACAGAAATGTGAGGAGTTTATATACACTGGCTGTTCGGGCAACTCTAATAACTTCAAGTCTGTCAATTCGTGTCAGGCCAGATGTATGATTGGCGCATGCTGCTATAGGGAACCTCTCTTTCCTAGACGCATCATTGGATATGATTCACAGGGATATGATCGGTATACACTGTTATATTTTATAAGATCTCATTTATAATTAACCAGACAATGTGTGAAATTCTGGGCCGTGAACAGATCTGTGACACACGTAACAAGCCAAATAAATTGGCTTATTTGAATAAATGTAGATGTGAAATTTAACTTGCTCATCTGTCCTTTCATCCATACACCATCCTTTTCAATCAGTCAGTCCATCCATCCATCCATCCATATCATTTATGATTTTCTTTTCTTTTCAGGTATGGTTTCGACATTGAAGGTTTTGATCGCTTTGGCAATCGTCGTACCGTAAACAATGGTATCTTTACAGCACGTGAAAAATATGATAGTGATGGTTTTGACTGGCAAGGTAAAGAAAAACTATTACTAAACAGAAATACATTATACATTGAATACTGTTTTTTTTGCAAGATAAACACTGTTCATCCCAATATTTTTCAACTTTTTTTATGGAAGTTAAGGGGAATTTGCCAGTGGTATAGTGTATTATAGCTTTCTTAAGTATTGAAAAAGGCGATCTGAATGTTAACCCCTTGAGATGGAGAATGACGTTTATGTTGCTTACCACTTTATGGGTTAAAGGACATAAGTTTTGTTTTTGTAGTGATTTTATTAAAACTTCATTCTATAATAGTCTCCCAGTCTTTGGAGATTGGCAGTCCTACTATAGATGGTCAAGAAAGGAGGTTGTGTTGTGTCAATTTGACATTGAATTGATCATATCTATTTAACACATATTTATTTTGAGAAAGGACCCTCCTCTTCAGTCTCAGCACTGTTAATTTACACTGACATATCTAACTTATTATAAATGATGTATTGTTATGTTAAATAATGATTTTTCTTCTGTTTCAGGTTATAATCTGCAGGGCTATGATGATGATGGATATGATCGTCAAGGATATGACAGACAGGGCTTTGATCGGGAAGGGTTCAACCTGACAGGGTATAGCAGGATTGGAGAGTATGATGGCATCATTGACTATGATGAGAAAGGTTATGATCCAGAGGGATACAACAGGTATTGGGTTCATTGTTAAGTGTTTTGTGGAAGGGTTCTGAAACCTGGTGTGTCGATGCCCTAAATCTGCACCCACTAACAGATTTTTATCTCTTCAAAGCAAGATATAGGTATTACTTTTATAATAGTAATGATGGCATCAGTATTTCATGTAAGTTATATTTTTGTCTGTGAAAATAAGGTTTTGTTTTTAGAAATAGATTAATCAGAGAATTATATCTCATTAAAATATTTGTTATATGTAAGACTTTAATTCCACAGAATTCTTATATTAAGTTCACTGCACTGTAAAGAACTTTTGTGCTGGCAACTTTAATGTAGCAAAGCTATATATAAACATTCTGTGTAAAATCAGTATTATTCAATTTGAACAATTCTTGTTACACATTTCAGAGCTGGCTACAACTGCTATGGTTACAATCGAGAAGGTTTTGACATTTTTGGTGTATCGGCTGGATTTGCCTATCACTGTCGATCAATGATCCTGAACAAATGTCAGAGTCTAGAGGTGCAAGGTCAAGTGGAGGTTGTGCAGTGGACCCGTGGGAAGCGGTGCAGTGAGATAAACTGTGGTGAGACATGTGGCTGTATGTACAACAACAGAACATATCAGATCGGAGAACAGTTTCAGTCTGGCTGTCAGACGTGCACCTGTTCTGAGAACGGAGCCGTGTACTGCCTTTGCAGCAATCCGGTAAAACGGAAAGAAATCCGTGAAATGACCACCATGGAACTTTGGAACTATCAGATAGCTATTCGCAAACTGCAGACTGGATATCCTTCAAAATGGTGGTATTTTGCAGAGACATATGCAAATCACAAACCACAAGCTGTGGGAACTGATGCCTTCCTGCCATGGCACCGATACTTCCTTTGGAATGTCGAACAGGCTTTACAAGAATTCGACTGCACTGTTGCCATTCCATATTATGACTGGACAATTGATGTGGGCAAGCCAGAGAAATCTGTTATCTGGGCTGTTAATATGTTTGGAGGAAATGGTGAAAATGTTACAGAGTGTGTGCAGTATCATCCATTCAAAAAATATTTCCCTCCCTATCTGACACCATGTTTACGACGCCATTTTGATCTTCATGTGAATCTCCCAGATCTCGTTAATGTTAAGCTGGCTCTCCGAGAAATGGACTACAAGAGATTTCGAATCAAAATGGAGATATTCACAAAACTGTTTCAGGCTTGGGTCGGAGGTCACATGAGCTCAGATCTGAGTCCTTACGATCCGTTATTTTATTCCTACATGGCTTACATTGATAAACTCTGGCATGACTGGCAGTTCTCTCATAACGACGGACTTCTACGATATCCTCAAAGAAAGAGATATCTTCCCATGTTGCCATTCAAGATAACTCCTGACAATGTAATGGATCTGAGGATTCAGATGTGTGTAGAATATGTCCCTCTTACAAAAGGAGCCCCTTGTAATGTAACAGAAATACATAACTATGGATACGATGAATCTGGATTTGACAGACATGGATTCAACAGAGAGGGTTATGACAAGGATGGGTTCACAGTGTTAGGGTTTGATCTGGAAGGAAATCCTGATTCTAGAGGAATATATAATACTCGTGGTTATGACCGACATGGGTATGGAAGAGATGGATATGATACGAGTGGTTTTGATAAATACGGTTTTTACATTGACGGATACAATGTTGATGGTTTCGACCCATCGGGTTATGACAGAATTGGATATGACAGATACGGCTTCAACAAGCTTGAAGTTACACCGTTTGGTTTATTTAAAAATGGGACTTACCTCGGAAGAGAGGAAGTAGATATTACTCTTTTTGATGAACATGGCTATAATAAATATGGATTTAACAAATTTGGTTTCGACCAACAAGGCTATGATGTGTTTGGATTCGATTCAGTTGGTTATGACAAACAGATATGCAACTATTACCATCTTGGTCCTATGAGTGTTCTTGTGAAGCATTACGTGAGTGGGAAACTGGACAAAGTTGACAATAAAACATTGATAAAGATTAAACGAATCTGTCCACCAGTGACGAAGCTTGAAGACTGGCAGATTACAACAAACTGGCTTCATCGTGATGATCAAGTGGAGCTGATTGAGACCATCGAGAGAGTAAGGAAGAAACAGCATGGAACAGACACTGAATACCGACCAAGAAAAACCAGTGTGAGAGAAGATTTAATATGGGTTCCTATAGCACCGGATGAGAGGTAACTCACAGCAAGAAAACTATCTGTTAAAATAATCACTTAAGAGTCAAAATGTGGGAGCGAGTTTAATATAGGCCAGTCCCATACTTCTTTTTGTAGAAATAAAATTAAAACTAAAATTTGCTAAGACATAATAAATGATACCCTTGAATTAAACATTTATTAAGACAAAATTAATTCTGGAAACTGCAGAATTTTAATAAGAGGATGACAATAGATGTTTCTACATGGTTTATATAATTTATATTGGAAGAAAACATAATTTTAGTGATTTGTAAAGAAAAATGTGCTAGTGTATATTGTTTTGTGATGGACAAATGTAACTTTTGTTTTTGTCTGTTAAAAAATGTGATGTAAACCCATTTAGCTGTAAAATTGTTAACATTATAAATTTCACACTTGACAAAATTAATAATTCTAAATTGGATGTGCATTTACTCAAAAATAAATTAATACTATTGTTTAAATATTTATTTTAATATCTTTTTGAATTGAATTATAGTTTTATATAAATAAAATCTAGTTGCTACATTGTTTGATTTATGTTATTTTTTCAGTTTATGCATTGTTACCCATGCTTATGACGTGTGTCCAATTGACATGCCTGAAGTGTTGTGTACAGAGGATCTCTGTAAAGGCAGAAGTTGTCCAGGTGAATATAACATTAACATTAGATCACTTCAGATTTCTTTTTTACCAGATATTCCAGGAATTCTTGATTATAGTTTTAAAATATATACACACACACACGCACACACACACACGCACGCACGCATACACACACACACACAGTCAAACCTGTCCTAGCTGCCATCTGTAACCAGCAGTCACCTGCCTTAAGTGGCCACTTTTTTCCCTTCCAAACGATTTTTAATGTAAAAGCACTCATAATAAGCGGTTACCTGTCTAACATAGCCAGTGGCCACCTAAATTGGATCCCGAATCCATTAAACACCTGTATTAGCAGTCACAGTAATTTCCTGCTCTATAAATGCATATCAATGCAAAGGAATAAATTTCACAACAGCTACCAGTACTCTGCGTCAAGTTACTGGACATAGGCAATAGCTACCTGTAATCCCTATTGTGAACCAATTAAGAAACTGTGAACTTAATTTCCTCTGGATAAAGTCTTGACATGTGTATCTTAACTGATTGGTATTACAATTCATCTTACAAGTGTAGCAGTCAGATTTCTAGGGTATATTTCCTTGTCCTCTGCCACCAAAAAAACTGGTACCACGGCACTAACTAATGACCGCCGGTAGTAGGGGTGCAAAATAGATGGTGGCAAGTGCCTCTTAACAATGCCAGAAGCAACCATTGAACCCTCCCCAAAGTTGCCAGACTAAGCCCACAGCAAAATTTGCTGGAGAATGACGGGTGTGTGGCACAGATGTCCACAAAAGACAAACACCTGTCGTGGTTGGAGAGACTAGGACTGGGATGTGGAGTTGGACGGCAAGATGTTGACAGATGGGTGTTCTCTCAGAAAGGGATGAAAGTAGTATATCAAAGGTGGAAAAGGAAAGAGGGCACAGGGGAAAAAAAAAATGTTTAGGCTATAGAAGAACTTGAATGAAAGATGGTCCCTACGTTGGCTCCATTTGTAGCAGTCAGATTTCTAGGATATAGATGACGGAACAAGGATTACTGGGACCATCTTTTATTCAAGTTCAACTTCGAAGATTCCAACAACTTTTTTTCACCCTGTAACAAATATAATATACATGCATTGTCAGAGGTGTTTAACTATATTTGTTTGTTTTATATTAGTTGAATGTACATTTTTACGTATAGGCCTCCGTGAAGATACAGTATAAGGAAGCACTATAGAGTACACATACGTCAATGACAACCATACACAGTGAAAATACATTTTAAAATACTGATAATGTGTAACCTCTAATAAGCAGCCACCTGTCTTAAGAAGTCACTTTTTATTACTCCCTTGGATGGCTGCTTATATATATAATAAATTGGTAATCCTTATTTTTTATTTAATGATTTGTTATTGTTATAGACCACCCTAATGCAATCTGCCGCACTAGTAGTTGTGGAAGCTGTCACCATGAGTGGTACGAAGGAACCCTGGGAACTCCTCTCAACTGTTCAGGTATGAACATTTTTTTAATCCCTTCTTCTGCCACCAAGTCAGAGTTATGAAGATCTGTTGTGTTTAAGAGGAAAATGTGTTATGTATTAACTGTACTCCTTCTTTTATAACAAAGTGATGACTTCGAAAATAATGACAATGCATTAATTGTACTACTTCTATCACCATGATGACTTCGAAAAGAATAAAGATCATTAGCGGATAAAGAAAAAATGTATTATGCATTAATTGTTCCCCTCTTTTGCTATCAAATGATGACATAGAGCATAATAAAGATCTGTTTTGTTAATTATTTAAAAAAGGAAAATGTGTTGCACATTAATTGTACTTTCTTTTTCGCTACCAAGTGATGACTTTGAAAGTAATAAAGGTATTTTTTCATTGTTCTGAGTTTTTCAAATGAAGTTCAGTTAATTCAAAAATTATTATTTTAGAATAAAATTATCTTTTACTATAATGGCCACCAAAGTTCAATAATTAGCATTACTTAACATTTGTTTTGTTCTGTTAGGCATATATGGACCCACTGGGCTTTTTCCCACTGGACAAGTTGTAATTATGGTCATGTTATGTGTAGTCCTGTCTGTGGGAATGCGCAAATAACAGACCCCTTACTACTGATTGGAAAGAGTTGCCTCTGTTTAGGTGGTTTCTTCTGAAAACCATGAATAACACACATTTGATGCTTAATAGCCACTGATTAACCAAAATGCTCTTTTTGTGTTGTAGGCTGTTACGATGACCGTGTGCTGTTCAGACAAGAGGGGGAGACATGGAGAGATGATAAATGTCAAAAATGTACCTGTCAGGTCAGTTTGTCATCATGGAGTGACCACATTCTCAAATTGTTTTTGTCTACACTTGTTGTAATATAAATAATATCACATGGGAACTTGTTTAGTATTCTCTTTGTACACAACTCATAATAAATGCTAATTAAATAAAGTGTTTGAGTGTTAGTTATTAAATGTTTTCAATATAACTGAAGGTGTAGTAATTACATAATACTTCCAGTTTGACATGGTTTCAACTATTTTATTAGGGTGTTGTGTAATGATTGTATTTTTGTTACAGAATGGAATGGTAGACTGCCGCCCTGTGAAGTGTGCACCTGCTTACTGCCAGCATCCTATCAGACCTCCAAGAGAATGTTGTGTCAACTGTGAACGTAAGACAATCATAAACAGCTAACTTATAAAATTAAAATCAGAAAATATTCAACAATTACATAATGTTCATGTAATGAGTTATGGAATGTTTTTTGTTGTTATCTAACATGATGAAAATGACTAACAAAATCAAAAACAAATCAATCAATATTTTACATACATTTTATTTATTTTATTGTGATTACCATAAATTTGACATGCAGAACTAACCATTCCATACTATATGTACTCAACACTTCACTTTCCTTGTCACTGAAGGAGGTTGTAGCTTTAAAGGAAAGCTGTATCCAACTGGTACCACATTTGATGATGCTCTAGACCCATGCATTCACTGTATCTGTGACCGGGGCAATGTCACATGCCGCGCCGAGTCCTGTCCTAATATGCAGTCATGCAAGAGTCCAACAACCACACCAGGCAACTGTTGTCCGGTCTGCATGGACTGTGGAAACAGAGTGAATGGTTCTGAGTGGAATCCAACACCATGTCAGAAATGTGTGTGTGTGGTAAGTGTTTTGTCTTTCCTCAATAAAAGTAAAGTTTGTTTTATTTAATGACGCCTCTAGAGCACATTGACTTTTATCTGATCATCGGCTATTGGATGTCATTCATATGGTCATTCTGACAAATGTCTTTAGAGGAAACCTGCTGCTGCCACATAGGCTACTCCTTCCGATAAGCAGCATGGGATCTTTTATATGCACCATCTCACAGACAGGACAGCTCATACCACAGCCTTTGATAAACCAATTGTGGACCACTAGTTGGAACGGAAAATAGACCAAACTTTCCCCAGTGAGTTGTGACCATAGAATTACAGGGTTTTATCCTGTACACAAACACCATTAAGTTACAATTAGTTTTGTTCCTTTAATTCAGTGATTATAAAATGTTTTAAGTCCTAAGTCAGTGACACATTCACAGTTTTATCTTGGTTCATGTTATTATTTTGTTTTAGCTTTTAAATGATTTTTATTTTATTATTTTTTATTATTAAAAAAATTATATTATTTTAATCATTTTAGTTTATTTGAGTCTTTTAATTTCACTAAGTGATTGTTTTAAGTTTTAAAGTTTCAAAATTAAATACAGAGGAAGGAGCTAGTGTATTTCTCACAGTATATTAGTCCTGAAAATATGTTCTGAAAGAATAAATGCCCTAGGCTATAAATTCTCAAGAACCTTTGTTCTAGGAATGAGGTACCTGCTGTAGATTTACTCACAGACCCAGTATTTGTTTTTGAACCTTAAATAACATTACACTCAGAATAATGTATTCCCAAGACATGTTCACCTCTGCTTTAAAGTAAATTGAAATGAAAATGTTCACACCCCTGTTACCATTTAAAAAATTATTGTGTCTACTTTTGATCTTCATAATTGGTTTTTATTGTTTCTAAGACTAACTGTAAATAATTGTTTTTCTTTCTACAGTCTTTGTTTTATGATTTGTTTTGTTTTAGAATGGCGCTGTTCACTGTGACAAAGTGACATGTCCTCGTCAAGATTGTGAACATCCATACACACCTGAAGGAAAGTGCTGTCCTGTCTGTGTTGGTAAGTATTCTGTATTATTGTACACTGTAATGTTTGACACATTGTTTTTGTGTTACTGGTCTGACAGGTTGCTTTTCATTTTTTGAATACTTGGTGTTATCACTATGAATTCAAATTTTTTCCTATAAATTACATCTGAGCAACTAACTTAATGGGAGTATTTTTATGGAATTTTCTGGCTATGGGTTTGTTTATTAGTCGACGGAATTAGTTCAGATTTGGTGATTGGTTAAATGAACCAACAAATCAAAAACTTAGTTATTGACATTTTTAACATTTTTTACTTGGTTAGCTATTGATTACCTATTAATGTCTACAATATACAAATAATGTAATTCCACTTTAATTCTTTTGTTATCTATGACAAAAGTTCAACGCAAAATAGTATTGCATGTTACAGTTTTACCTTGTGAAAGATGCATTACAAAAATATTTAAGTGGTTTCCTTTGATAACTAAGTGTCAAAATTACCATATGTTTGATATCGAATAGTAATTATTAATAAATCAATTTGCTCTATTGGTATCATTAAATCTAATTTTTAAAAATAAATGTTTGTTTTATGATACCACTAGAGCACATAGAAATAGTTAATCATCAGCTATTGGATGGTAATTTTGACATGTAGTTAAGTGTGAGCCAGCCTTTCAATGGGTCTTGAACGATAGTCTTCAGCTTGCGGGTACAATGTCCTACCACTGGACCACTGAGGCCGACACTGTTTTTTATAAATAGACCAGACAAATGAAACATTATAAGGGTAAACATAAAATCTAATGTTATCCAAGAACAAGATAAAAAAAGTACTAAAGAATATTAGATCAGTTATTTTACTAATTGTATGTTTTTTCAGCTTGTTTTTATCAAGGCACAATATACAGAGATGGAGAAGACTTCCGACCAGATTCCTGCACATCATGTCACTGTGTCCATGGTAACGTGAATTGTGTATCTGTCGACTGTCCACAGCCAACCTGCAGTAACCCCATAACACGACCAAGAACATGCTGTCCAGTATGTGACAGTGGTAAGAGTTATCCCTCTTTAGTTCTATGGCACTGTAGTATTCTATTCTGTTTTTGTGTAATATTTTTATGTTAATATATTTGACAGGAATAAAAGCTAATGCTTGTCTCTAGGCATGACGTGAGTTAAAATCACTGGGGATGAGACAAATCTAAATTGTGCTAATCCTCTGTGCCAGTAAATTTCTTAAAATTAAAAATTTCATTTATAGTATACTACCGTTGATCTTGAAAAAAATGCAAAAAATGTGAGTTTATGTTATTCGCATTAACTATAGTGAATATTTGATGGGACATTCAAATGAAACAAATGGATATTAAAATACCAGTACCTGATAATCACTCATATTTTATTAAAAACACAAGACACAACTTAAAACATGATTCCAACCAATAATGAGAATCAGAAATCATGGGACTAATAATATTTCTAGACTGCTAGTCCTCAGGAGACAGGAAATATTGCTTAATTTCTGTCCTTGAATAATATTGTGCTTAATTAAAAAAAATATTATAACCAAAAATCATATGATGATCTTGAAATGTGACTGAATGGGTTTTTTTTTTTTCAGACTGCGAGTATGACATGAGGAGATATGCACATAATACATTCTTCTCACCCAGCTACAACCCCTGTTTGAACTGCTCGTGTATCAACTCCCTGGTGAGATGTCACTCAATCCACTGTCCTCCAGCCAACGTTCCTTGTCTGCGACCCGTCAGGAAACTGGGCGAGTGTTGTCCAACACATTGCCCTAGTAAGTTAACTCAATCACCAGTGGTCTATAACCGGTTTATCAAAGGCCATGGTAAAAGATGCCTTGCTGCTTATTGATAAGTGTAGCAACATTAATGTAGAGCCAGTGGGTTTCGTCTCTCCTACTAACACTAACCTCTGTACAGGACAGACAGCACAAATATTTTCTTAACTCTTTATAAACATTTGACTTTCTTGTTTTATTTCCAAAATAATTTTCCTTTTTGTCCTGCAGTCACCAAAAGAAATAATTATTGTTAAAAATTATGGTGCTGTGACAGGATTGCACATATCACAGCCTTAGATAAACCAGTTGTGGACCACTGGTCAGTGTAAGTGGCTTACAACTACACATTATGTCTTTGGCGATTACTCATTTTGGGTTGGAGCCAAAATTGAGGTTAAAAATACCAAGCCTTGTCTAAGATTTGATCCCAGTACCTAACAGCTGTGAAGCTGACAGCTTAATTACTGCTCTACCGAGGCTGGTAAATAGGCAGATTATTTTTGTTGATCATTGTTTGTAAATTTATCTTGTACTCTTAAAGATTAATTGTTCTCTTTGACTAATGATGTTGTTTGTCATTCAGAATGCACTGACAATGGTATAGAGTACCATGATGGTGACACCTGGACACCACAAGATGGCTCCTGTCGAGTTTGTGAGTGTCGTGATGGACTTGTCACATGTCGAACCCGCCAGACATGTTCTGTTGAATGCACTCATGGTGTAGTGCGCAAGGGAGAATGTTGTTCTCCTTGTACAGGTGATATTCAAGTCTTAAGATTTTTATAATGCACATTCCTTTGCACATTAGTGTCCACTTTTAAATTACATTCTTTTACATACCAGTATGGAAAACTGAACAAAACCATAAAATAGCTCAGTATGCACAAAGGAAGTTTAAAGTGTGACACAGTTAACATTGTTTAGAGTAATAAATACAATATCAAACTCACTACCATTTATTATCATAAATGACAGACATGCCTACCAATTTGTTTGGAGATTACAACAGAAACATGCGACATGCCGCTTTCATCTATCCCTGGTAACATTGAACACACCTTGTCAATGTAAAATCTGTCATCACATTGAATTTTCACACTTAATATTTTATAACTGTAATTTCAACACCATAATTGGAAAAACACCTTCACAAATTTATAGTTAAATATTCATACACCAACCACTTCACCACATGCACATTTTACTATACAAAAGAGATAATTTTATGTGTTTATATTATCGTTTACATTCACTTAAATAACTATTAACATCATTTGTTTATGTTAAATTATGAATG
>JAULBS010096529.1:0-10010 GCA_032355785.1 Symmetromphalus regularis | reverse complement strand
GGGTGAGACATTCTGTCATTGAGTTCAATAACTTTGAGTTAATTTCAATAACTCCAGAGTGATGTGATATATTTGTAATAGTTCTATGTGGTACAGTGGTTAGATTGGTCGTGTGGCTGGGATCAGGTTAGGGTGAGACATTCTGTCATTGAGTTCAATAACTTTGAGTTAATTTCAATAACTCCAGAGTGATGTGATATATTTGTAGTAGTTCTATGTGGTACAGTGGTTAGAATGGTCACGTGGCTGGGATCATGTTAGGGTAAGACATTCTGTCGTTGAGTTCAATATCTTAAAGTTAATTTCATTAACTCTAGAATGATGTTATATAATTGTTATAGTCTGATATAAACTGGGTTCAGTTGTATAATGGTTAGAGTTAGAAATGTGATTGTATTAAGTAGCTAACAGTTATCAACCATATGCTATTTTCAACTCTATGTCTACAAAAGAAATTCATTAACATAACAAATACTTTATTTTTTATTAATAAGAAGTAATATTTAATAAATATGATTAGTTAATTAAAATGGTTCACGAAAATATTAAAAAACATAAAACTTATAATATTGATCTAAAATATTCTTAGGAAGAAATATCCTATTTATGCAATTTAACTGTTAAACAAGAGGACTTTTTAGTACCGTACTTGTAAAAAAAAATTATTCCCTTTTATTCTTGTCTATATTTGTAACATGCATTACTTGCAAAAATAGTTAACACGTATTCCATTACAATTTTTTTTCTTTGAAAGCTGATATTTTTTTCTATGTTTAGTATATCCCACAGCAAATGTAAGAATATAGTGAGATAATGTGGTGTTAAGTTTCTGTCTAACAGCTTGCTCAGCCAGACTGACATATCATGTACTTGTAAGTGTGGAGGTTTAGACTCCAATTGCTCTGCCAATGGATGAAAGTGAAAGGTAGACTCTATGAACTCCATGGCTGCTTATTCAATTAATGTTTCTCAACAGTGGAGGTACTTTGTTCAACATTCATAACTTATTGCTTTCACTAATGATTCAGGCAGTATCTTCAACAGTGTTCAAAATAATTTTGACTGCAAAACAGTTTCTTTATCTGGAATGATAACATTAAAATCTGCTGCATTTTGCTAAATCTACATCCATTTTTGCAGGTATGCATATTATAAATAATAATAATTTATACAATTGTTCTCACAATTTATATTTCCTTTGGACTCTGACTTGTGCAGAGAAAAGGTTTGATAACAATAACAGTTACATCATTTAGATGTCATTTAATAAAAAAAAATCATTTGATAAAATTAGTGAGATCCCTTTAATTATTATTTCAACATTTGTACCACAAGTCAAACCAGTAATATTTTCACAAAGAAACAGGAATGTATAAGTTAAATTAACTCATCATGAATTGGGCATTATCTAATAAATTCCCTACCAGTAATAATACAACATAGGTTGATCCAAAGGGAGGGAGCAGGGGTGCACACCCACTCTTTTTTTTAAAACAAATTAGTTTTTTTATTTATTGTTATGTCTGACTTCATCTGTTGTGCAGGTACACCTTTTCGTTTTTTTACATTTTGTTACACCTCATCATTTTCATATTCTTGTATCCACCTCTATACAACATGACAATATTGACATTGTTTAAATGGGGATATCAGTTGCCCATCTTCACTTTAAAAGGAGGGTGGATACTGATAATTACTTTGATGTTTTATTGTTTTTTTATCAGTTTGTGGCAAATGGTGACTAATTTCACAGTGTACCAGCATGGGAGACCAGACTGTGATATAACAGTCAGAGTAAATACCTTGCTAACAGCTCTACTGCCTGTCTGTCATTTACTGCACTTTCACATTCTCACACTTCTGTTTGAATTACTCTGCACTTTATTGATGTAGATACTGATCTTCTACTGCACTGATGAATGCAATCTACTTCTTGAATGCATGCAAATCCAGTATTAACACTTAATGACCACTTTAAGGTAAAAATATTTTTAAAATTGGAAATTGAACAAAAGAATAATTTTTATACAAAGTTTGGATAAAATATTATATTAAATTTTTAATAAAAAAAACTGGGTTTTTTAATAGTGTTTTTTTGTCTTATTTTTGTATTTTTTTTACATATCATCCATGTTACTAAGGCAACTAAATAATATATGAGAAGTTACAAATAGAAATACTTCTATATACTGTACATTATGTATATATTTAATTCAAAATGCAGATTATTGTTAACACAATGATTCATTTAAAACCCTTCAAAGTTTACAAATACCACATCTAGTGTCTTTAACCATAATATGGTTTATTTTTTTGTCAGTAGCTTCACAAACATTTTTAAAAATTAATTTAGCATGAAAGAAATTATTCTGGTGTCAGATGTTACTCTTTTTAATTAGCAGCAAGATATCTTTTATTTGCTCTTTACTGCAGACAGTATAGCAGACAGTATAGCACGTCTTCAGTATTGTTAGTCATCATTGCTAGTCTCAGAATGTAGTCTACCAGAGAACAAGAAGTTAGCACAAACAATGGCCTTTGTTCCACCATTTGCAAATCATTGATCAATGGTAATACAATAAATACATTATTACTTGTATCAAATTAACTTTGAAGCATTTGCTGTATTCTGGGAATACAAGTTAACTGTGTTTTAACTTTTTTACAAGAGAGTTTCAAGCATGCTGTCCAGGGAAGGCAAGTTGGCTTAGAGCTTTGACTCTTTGCCCATGACAGTTATCAATGGGTTTATAGTATTAGAGAGAAAAGCCACTGACTCTTTCCAATCCACTTTCCACAGACAGAACAACAAATAACTCAAACTTTGATACACTAGTCATGGAGCCATGTGTATAGATCCAATAAATATGTTATGAAAGGACACACACTGACTTTTTTCTCTTATTTTATTTTTAATTAATTTATTACTAATGAAGTATCAGATGCAGAAAGTTTGGAAGGTGGGGTCCAAAGACATTTAAATATCAAATTACAGTTCAAGCATGCTGTGTTGGGCACAAAACTTATCTTCTTGAGCTGTCTGTCTAGGACAGATGTTAGTGTTAGTAGGAGAGACAAAACTCACTACTGCCACACTATATAAGCAGTAAGGTATCTTTTATATGCCCAATCCCACAGAAAGGGCAGCACATTCCATGGGGTAGTGTTTTAATATTGAAGGTGCATTCAAAGTCAGCTACAACCAAATCATAATGGGGAAAAAACATTGTAGGCCAAAGATGGCATCTGGACACTGTGGATTTCCCCATGGATGTGCCTGATTTAAACTGGAGCAGGAACCACTGATATAGCCAGGATTTTATAATGGAGCTGCCATTTCATATTAGGAGTAGGGACAACTGCACCAAATGCACCAACATGATTGTAAGATGGTAAATATGAATTGTGGGACATAATATATGTGACTGAGGAGAACAGACTCCATGACCCACCCTTTGGTTATCCCAGTGGCAGGAACATCATTCCTGGAATAAAAGCCTGGATGATGTTATATCCTAGAGTATTTATTTCATTAGAACTTATTTCCAGGATTACTTTCTATCCTATGACATGCACAACAACCCATTGAACCTAGCTGCAGTCACTTAGGTTAGAGCCAGTTATTGCTGAGATGAAAGCAATAATTTCCCACAGGCTATTAATATGAAGGTCAATTGAGTCAATTAACTTCTTTGAGTATCTCTGCTCTTGCAGCAGAAATACAAGAATATTATTATATTGTCAGTGATGTCTTTAAGAAAGTGGTCAAATCTTACTGCAGGGCTCAGATATTTTGTTAGATAAGTTTTGTTGTTTAAAATAGCATGTCCAGAGGCTGAGCTCAGTTTTCCTCTCCATATCACAGTGTACTGCTAGGACAACAATCCTTCTCAGTGGACCTATTTGCACTTTGGGCTATTTTCTGTCCCTACCAGTGGTCCACAACTGGTTTATCAAAGGTTGTGGTATGTGCTGTCATGTCTGTTGGACTGTGCATATAAAAGATACCTTGCTGTTTTTGGAAAGAGTAGCCTATGTGGTGGCAGTGGCTTTTCTCTAAATACATATGTCAGAATCAGCATATGATTGACGTCTAGTAGCTGATAATAAGATAAAAATCAATGTGCTCTAGAGGCGGCGTTAAATAAAACAAACTTTACTTTTTGCTAGGACAACAACAGATTGAATTCTTTTTAAAAGTAACTTTATTATCCCCTATCTACATTCCCCCACCCTATCACAGTATTTATGGAATTCAGCTAAAAATAGTTTTCAAATGTGTTTTTATGAATACCGATACTTTAACATCAACATACCAAGATGATTTTGTTATCTAATTCTTTGTTTATAAATATTTTCCTCTGTAACATTGAGGTTGCAGTAAAAACAAAATTGTAACTGTTGAATATACATTTTTTTATATATATATAACAGAGATTAGCTTTGGAATACTCATACATGTTTTTCTTTTTGTGTTATCCAATATTAGGCTCACTTGATCTGTAAATCAAGTAATACAAAAATAAGTAGTTCATTAAATTTGGTAATGTGATGTTCCTACATTTATTTTGTTTCGTTATCACTATATATTACAGCAATAGGCTGGGGAATTATAAAAAAGATTTCCTTTCCTAATTTTCTTTTGAACATTTCTTTCTTTCTTTCTTTATTTCATACTGTCTTGAAGTAGATACAAATTTACATATAAACATGACTATTTTCTGAAACTCTCACCCAATCAAAATAAAGTTTGTTTTATTTAACGATGCCTCTAGAGCACATTGATTTTTATCTTATCATCAGCTATTGGACATCAATCATATGGTCATTCTGATGTATGTATTTAGAAAAAGCCCGCTGCCTCAACATTGGCTACTCTTTCCGATAAGCAGCAAGGGGTCTTTTATATGCACTGCCCCACAGACAGGACAGCATATACCACAGCCTTTGATAAACAAGTTGTGGGCCAGTGGTTGGAACGGAAAATATCTCAAACTGCAATTGGGTCCACTGACAAGGATCGATCTGACGACTGACCGCTTCACAGGTGGACATGCTACCGTTTGAGCTACATCCCGCTCCTGGACGCAAAAGAAATCACTTGACAGCAACAAAATGTAGTTCCAATTTTTAACTGCAGATGTTTGTCGCACAAAATTATTTGAAACATATATCAATTGAAACTCAATTTTTTAAAACCAAAAATGAATGTAATAAATATATAATAATAAAGAACAAGGATATCCACACTCGGAAGAGCCAATCAGTAAATTATTGAAAATTACAAATGGGGTATAAGAAAAATTACCTCTGCCCACCAGGGTATAAGAGTTTTGTCCAACAGCAAACAACCAAAGGGATTAAAGAATTTTACAGGGAGGCAAGATAAAAATATCTGTAGGACTGCCATCAATTCCTACTGAACACATAACTTATTCCCAGTGGAATTTATATCTGATACATAATTGCTTGAATTGATTATATGCAAATTACAATTGATAGCATGCTCTTTTAAAAGCAATACATTTCACCACAAATATGTTTGGGAGGACTGCCACCTTGTGCAGATACGATAAACTAGTTTTGTCTTATATTTTCAGCTTTCATTGTCAAGTACTTGGAGCAGAGAAGTTGTGAATTGAACTTTGACCCAAACTGGGTTTTTCGAGCCCTTCTTGAGATTGGAATACATCATGAAAAGCTGCTGGAAATATACGACAGAATGTTCAAATCAAAAGTAAGCTGACATGTTCATTTGTGATCCATCGTTTTCTTAAAAGGATTAAATTAAATGCATGTTTTAACATTTCTCTTTAGGGGTCATTCAGAACTGTTGACATTTATCTACATGTATTCATTGAGAGTAGTAATTTTCAGGACTACGTACTCAGAAATTAATACACTTAGAAAGTGATATTTTAAGATTATAATTGACATTTTAATTATGAATTTAAATTTATATGCTGTGTTTTTGGCCACTTCCCACCTTTGTACAACCCCTTATTTGACAGTTATAACATAATTATGTTGATGCAAAAATATATTTTTAAGAAACTTCTTCCTTTACTAACTCAGTTCACTTTAAGATATCTGTACCTAGTTTTATGTAGTGAGTTGCTTGTCCCAGGTCCTATACAAAGCTAATTGTGAAAGCCTGTATGTTTTCTTTTTTTCATAATTTGTAGGACCCGTACTGGCAGATGGCACAGAAGCCACTTCACCTGCTTGTTGTGCTGCACGGATTCTTGTCTCATTTTGGCAACAATCCTACACTTATCACTGAAAGGTATACTTTTGAAATGTCTGTTTACTGAGACCTCTACACATAGATCATTCAATACACTTGATCTACTAAAGAAACACACTATTATAACGCTACTCTTTTCAATTAACTACAACATGTTTTATATACACTTCCCTGTAACCAGCATGGTATATACCTCAACCTTTGATAAATCAAATTTCAAATTTCATAGGAAACACTTTTTTGGTTCTGTGCTTTTGGATCATGGGAACTCATTGAAAACTATTTTTTTGTAATCCAAAATAAAGCAGCAGTGATAAGAAAAACATGGTAAGTGAAATTTTGGTTCCATGATTTTGATGACACAGTACCAACATGCTAACGGTAATGATCATTACCGTAAAATTCTATGAAGTGTATTAAGATAAAGTTAATACCATACAAAGACTATCACTGTGTTGACAGTATATATATGTCATACAGTATGTATGACACATGGTCATTATCAGTTTATATTATCAGCCATTGTTTAATATGTCTGTTATGAATAGATTTAGATAATTTGAAAACTACAGTCAATGCATTAGGCATTAAAAGCCTGTGATAGAACACATTTTTTTAATATACTGTAAATCATAAAATTAACATGTCTCTAAATTAATGTGAGGGACAATGAAATTAATGTGAGTGGTCTCCCTTGTTATAGTACTTTCCGAACAATACGTTTTTGCGGTAATCAGCTCGTAATACAATTCCCTAAAACTGAAACCACAACTATTGTTGTTGAGATTGTCAAATGTGTCAGAAACAACTATGGGTTAATTGCCTACATACAAAAGTGAACATATAACATACAATGCTATCATCACATTTGGCTGGTAGCTTGCCAGACTAGTGGTTGAGTAAACACTTTTAATAAAATTTTCATTATATACTCATGTCTTGAGTTGGGTCTTGTGTTAGTTTTAAAGGATTTTAATAAAGTTTAATGAATGATTATTGTGTACTGGTATTTTAATAATAAAATAAATTTGACAACCCATCTTATGTTCACTATTGTTAGAAATAAATGCATCATATTATTAATGCGAATAACATGGACTCGCAATTTTGACATTAATATTATGATTTCAATATCAACAGTATGTATATATATTTATTTTTTAGGAGAAGATTTTCAACAAAGTGTTTGGATGCTGTATCAAGTTACTTGGTTGAGTTACAAGCTATGAGCAGTACGGACTATAATGTTAAAACTTTATCATACAATTTCAAACAGCTTCAGCCAAAGTTAGAACGAATGGGATATGTCACTATCTAATGTGTGTGGAATAATAGGTATGAAAGGTGTGCTGCAAAGACTTTCATATTGAACACACAGATCTTAGACTATTAGACAGTGGAATGGTGAAACAAAGTGATTGAAGGAACTAAGAAGATGGTATCAGTATTATAATGGAATCCTGTAAAAGTAAGCAGTTATAAAATACTTATCCAAGTGTTAAAAAGCCCTAGAATATTAGCACATGTCAGATTAGGGGAAGTGCAAAGCAACTTAAATTGATAATGATGATCCAGATAATCCCTTTTCTTAAATCAGAATTGTTGAAATCATGACCTGTTAATTCCTCAGCATTCTGGAGATGTGAACAAAAATATGGACACATGCTCCATAAAAATACAGGCATATATGTTTGTATCTGCACATACGGATATTATACATGTTTGTTTCTACACATATGGATGTCATTTATATACATCAAAATCGTATATGATACAATGAAGGCTACTTTTGACTATTGTGTTAAAGATTATACACATATTTTATACATTTAACATGATGTCATTATCAATTTTCGAAATAGCTAATATCAAAGTCTTTCATTTATGAACATATTTCATGCTTGAATATACATCTAATAACTGGAAAATGTTTTCATGTTTAAAAAAAAAAACTTTGATTTCATGGTATCTATGCTTCTGAGATAGGAATTCAGAAAATTAATGATGCAATAAATCACATGGATGCGATAATTAACTGATTTACATCCAGTGTAATTCTGGTTTTAAAAATACAAGATGTGTTAATAAAAATAAATATTTTATTGAACCCCTATGATGACTTATTTTCATTATACGTTAATTTCATGACTTAGTATCTAAAATATTTTCAATTTGGATGATCTTTATTTGTCAGTGAACTTTTACCGAGTACTAGATTTATTCTGAGAAAACGAATTGTAATTTTAGTTATATGCTTGCAGTATTGAAGATGTTTCTGATATTGGTCATACTGTTCTACAGTAAGAGTAGTAAGACAGATCTGTTACTTGAATATGTGGTATATTGGTCAAGCAGGTATATAATTTTCTATGGCCATTCCTCACCCCACCTATTCCAAATACATTTGGCATTTAATTTCACAACAGCTAGAAATAGTAGAATATGGATAATATTTTAAAGAATGATGTGGTTTTTTTTTACATGGATTGCATTCATTCAGTTTTTGGTAATATGCATGACCTTTTAAAAACATTTGTTAATTAAAAGCTATTTTTTTAAAACTTAAGTCTCATCTTCAGTTATAAACAAAATATAACTACATGCAGTTGGTATACCATTGTTTCCTGACCTTGTTTAATCATTAGATTGAAACTTCAAAAATTTATCATCAAAATACTTTGTGAGTAATGTATTTTTAGGTATGCTACAGTGTATCCAATAATCTAATCTCTTGATAATAAAATACACAAATGCGATTATACTGTTTAAAATACTGACATATTTCTGCAATTAAAAGAGTTCTCATGTTGTTTTTATGAGGACTGCCATTTTGTTTTGAATTTATGAATTACTTCTAGCAAATAAAAGAAAAATCACCCAGCTAAGGGGTCATTCATTTTTTCATCATTTTCATGAGCTTTCAAAACATACTCTTTTTCTGGACCCCCTCCCTGAAAAGAAAAAAAAAGATAATTCTGAAATAGTATTATCGTAATTTTTAAAATTATTTTGAAAAGAGTACATGTCCCTTTAACACCTCACCTATGCCATACATTTTGTATGCTCATAAAAATGATGAAAAAAATGGATGAACACTAACGAACACACATTTTAAACACAGAATCATATATGATACATCAATGAATGTCTTTGTAGCAATGAAGGCTACTTCTGACTATCGTGTTACAGATTTGCATATTTTATACATTTAACATGTCATCATCAAATTCCGAAATAGCTAATATCAAAATCTTTCATCTAAAGATTTTAATTCAAAATGGTTAAAAGTGGCAAACCAAATAAAAGTTAACTCTTGATTGCAGAAAGGGTTTTAATTTTTTTATAAATTATTAGACACCCTATAAGCATACCATTAATTAATTTTAATGTGAAATCTTTATATCCATATTTTACAATATCAGAATGAAACTAGACATTCTAGTGACCATTTGCTAAACATTTCCTGTATATGATACTACTATATGTTGAATAACAGAGTAACTGGAGACAAATATGATTTACCTGTAAATATCACATTTGTGTACATTTATGTTTATCATGATAATAAAATAAAGAATGTGACATACCATCAGATTTACGTACTTTTTTATTTATGAGTAAACATATTGTATACATTTTAATTGTATTTGAATAGTTATTTGATTTATTTATATTTTTATTTAACCACAAAAAATAAACATGAGCAATTGGGAGTTGCACACTAGTCATGGCAACATTAAAAAAAAACACGCCTATAAATACA
>JAULBS010096518.1:0-16652 GCA_032355785.1 Symmetromphalus regularis | reverse complement strand
TATATATATAAAGAAGTATCTTTTATATGTGTTTTCATATGAAAATCACATGTATGTATTTAGCAATGATTACAAAAATACTTAATTGATGAACAGTTTGAAATAGTTGATCCCACATTTTCCATCTGGCCTGGTCCTATTACCAGCTTTGCCTGATCAAAAGTCGCAGTATTTGCTGTCCTGTCTGTGGGAAAACACATTAAAAAAAGATTCCTTTCTTCTAATTGGAAAGAGGAGCCTATGTGGTAATAGTGGGTTTCCTCTAAAGACCATGAGTCACAAATATTATGTCTGCAGCTATTATAATAGCCACTGAATAAACAATGTAAGCCTTCAGGGGTGTCATTAAACAAACAATCCTTCCCTTTCATTAATTAAAGCAAATAAATAAATTATTAATGTTGTAAAGTTATTTGAGGAATTGTAGATGGTTTCTTTCAAATTTCACTTCTATTCTTTCATCTGTCTTAATATATGCATCTCTTCAGTTAATATTGGATGCATAATTACAGTATCGTACATATCGCTTTGTTTGCTGAAATTTCTTAGTTAAAGAGACATATATGTTATCATCATCGCTTGATCCTACAGAGTTTAGCTATGACATGCTCAGTATTGACACATACACTTTGTTCAGTATATCTAGGTCGACTGTTACATATCGGCTTTTCTTATCCTTGAAGTCACAAGTCACCTGAGAACAAAATGGCGACGATATCTGGAGGTAGCTCAGATACGTGCAGCATTTGTTTGGAAAAATTTAACCAACCTAAGATTCTTCCGTGTTTTCACACATTTTGCTGTGCCTGCTTGAAGACAGTTGTTTCTAAATCTTCAGACAATCAGATATTTCACTGTCCCACGTGTCGATATGAAGTGACTATACCACAGAATGGGGTGGAAGCATTTCAAACGAACTTTTATATTGAGGCTCGATTAGAGAAGAATGCGCAAAAGGAGGATGCGTGTTGTGATGTGTGTGACCAGAAAGCCAGTCATATATGTCACGAGTGTGAATTTCTTCTTTGTGATTTGTGTGTGAAAAATCATAAAGCAATACCGGCAACAAAAGAACATGCACTTGTTCAACTCGGCGATCAATCGGAAGGTAAAACCCTTATTTCCAAAGAAGCATTTTGTGAAAAGCATAATACAGAAAAACTACGATTTTATTGCTGTCCGTGTGATAAAGTAATATGTCTTCATTGTAAACTCACAGATCATGAAGGACACAAGTCTAAAGACATTTGTGACGTTGTGTCTGCTGCAAGAACCAGCTTGCTTGAAACGAAAGTGAAACTTGAAACGTATCTTACAGAGATTGAGGAATCTTTTCAGTTCATAAATACTGTGCATGATAACATCACCAATATTTTGGATAGAGTTAGTGTCGAAATAAACCAGACTGGCGAAGAACTGGTGAACAAAATCTTAAGCATTACAAACGATGGAACCGAAAAGCTGAACGAATCAAGAGAAATGACAGAAAACAGTCACAAAGACAGCCAGGTTGTGATGGAAAAACATCAACAGTTTCTGCATTCTCAAATAGATCACATCAACGATTTACTGAGAGACGGGATGGATTGTCATGTTTTAGCTGCAGACGGGCAAATGAAGAGACGGTTAACAGAAGTTCAAACTATGGACTTTAGTATTCCAAAGTTCAAAGATCCCAGTGGTATTGTCAAAGCACCTCTGGCATGTTTGGAAAGCATACGATGTCATGTTAATGATACCATCAATGGAACTGTTGATCATGTTTCAAAGTTTGAAGTAAAAGCACCTACATACAGCCAGTTCTTTTGCGGTAACGGCAAAATACGCTCAATCAGTTTCTCGAAAGAAAATGAGGCATACATTGTACATGCAAGCAACAACTTTGTTTCAAATACACAGGAATATTTTCTTAGTTTATGTTCCAGAAATGCTGTCCAAAAACAAATAGCTATTTCACAAAGTAATTTTGAAAGTCAAAATACTTTGGTCATAATGAAAGAGTGTTCATATTTGGACAAACAATATCAAGGGAATTATGAACAATTTCAAGGAAATTATTACGAAGAATATCAAGAGAATTTTAACGAGTTATATGGAGGGAATTATGACAAAGTATATGGAGGAAATTATGATGAAGAATATCAATGGAATCATTATGAACAATCCTTTCCTACAACATATGAACAGAATAGACAGGAATTCCCACCAAATGAGATAAGAGATGTGCTAAGAGAGAGCGGTAAACTGAAAAAAGATAGTCCTTATTCTGATGTTAACGACAATGGAGATAAGTGTTCAGTAGGCAGGAATAATGACCATGTTGTCATTACAGTTGTCAAAGGAGTGAGCAGGATTTTGGATGTTAATCCTTTTGCCAAGCCTGGAATAGAGTTCAAGCCTGTGGATGTCTGCTGGGGAAAGCATGGGGAGCTCTACATTGTAGACAGTGGATCACAAACAGTTCTTTTGTATAGCTTGTCAGAAGGATTTCAGAAAACTATCACTATCTCTGGACAAACATGTTCACCATCAGAAGTTACAATCCCTCGAATGCCTGGAAAAACACTTTCACCATCAGCAGTTACAATCCCTGGAAAAATACTTTCACCATCAGCAGTTGCAATCCCTGGAAAAACATTTTCACCATCAGCAGTTGCTATGGACACTGAAGGACAACTGTGGATTGGAGAAACTAACGGGAATGTTTCTGTTTGCAATTTGCCCTGACTATTTCTATTAGGTTATAGTTCTAGAACATTGTTTGTGTATTAAATTAGTATAGTTAATATTTTGGGGCAAAGCAGTTTTTAGCACAAAAATGAACTCTAGTTGAAAACCTATCAAATCTTCTTATTATCTTCTCATTACATAAGACTATTTGATCTTCCTGATATCAAATAAAGATTATATTTTAATGTATTGCCAAAACATTAGAAAAAACGTGATTTTATAATTAGCAGGAGAAAAGGTGAGGATTTTTTTCTATATTTTTATAAATGCACATTATGGTAATTTTTATTGTTCTTTTTGTGTTTGTATTCTAAAGAACATTTTAAAACCAACTCTTAAAAATGCTTGCTAAATATGATAATGAAGATAGTAATAATTTGTAGTAAATATTTATGTATAAAGTCAGTATTATAATTTTTCTTCTTTTTTTGCTTTTGTATTTGTATGTACATGTGAATCATCTTGTACGTTTTCAGAACAGCGGTGTAAATATGATGTTTGGTGGACCCATAGGTGGAAAATTTAGAATGTTTAGAATATTTTTGTATGTGTATCAAAGTTGTTTTTATCATTAGTATTATTATTCTTTTTTATGCTTTTGAATTTATATATGCACCTATATATAACATATTAACAATCAGCTTTTGCAACTGCATGCTACATTATCGGCAAAAAGGTTAAAATGTTATAAAATTAACATTTTTGGATATATAAACAATTTCTCCTGTAAACATTTTTCAGTTTTATTACTCTTTATGGTTCCAAATGCTTATTTCAAGATTTCTACAAAGAGTGGAGCAGCACAAACGTGTATGTCACTTCAGATAATTAGCAGTAAAACAGGTATTGGGTGGCAGTGGCAGCCATTTTGAATATGGCATTCTGTTAGCCTTACACTCATTTTCGAAATATCAGATTGTATTACATGCTGTTAAATATCTATTTATAACTTTACTAAGTTAAAAACAACACAAATTTATATATTGTTTTTGATAATTAGCAATAAGCAAAATATTGAGGGATATGGGAAATGGCAGCCATTTTAAATTAATTTTCTTCTGTGAAGTATCATAAATACCATGCATCTGATGTCTAACAGCAGCTTTCTTCTGCTTCATACATGAGTAATTAACAGCAAGTTCTTTTATATGTACTTTTTATCACAGACAGGAAAGAACAAAACAGGGTCTTTAATGTACTGTTGGCCACTTTCTAGAACACAGCAAAAATAGCCACGTTTTACATATGAATTGGCGAATGTATGTTTCACATGTTAAACATATGTTTAACATACGTTCTGTTAAACATGTTTGCAAATATATATTTCACGTTTAGGTATACTTGATTTAGAAATGTATAATGGATATTTAAAAAAATCAAATTAAATATTCCTTCCTTAGCAACTAAGATGGTGTCCATAGCAACAGTGAAACTTATAAATATCTACTGAAGCCCTTTCCATGTTATTGTATAATTTCATGGCATAAACATATGTTTAACATTTATGTGAAAAACATATTTTTATCATGTTTAACTTACGTTTAAAATGTACGTTAAACGTACATCCACCAATGCACATGAAAAAATTTACGTTCATGAATGTATGTTAAAAACATGTTTCACGTATGTGAACGTGAAACGTACAGCGCTATTTTTGCTGTAAATTTTTTAATGATGCCATTAGAACACATTGATTTATTAATCATTGGCTATTAGATGTCAAACATTAGTTAATTATGACACATAGTCATAAGAGGAATCCTGCTAAGTGTTTCCTTTAATAGAAAGGGATCTTTTTACATACTTTCCCACAAACAGAACAGTACATACCATGGCCTTTGATATACCACTCATGGGGCAGACTGGGATGGAAAATAGCCCTAACTGCCAGTACTTTATTTGGTCAATATATTGACCAATTGATGCTTTCTGACCTGCCATGCCTTTTATAAAAGCATACTAGGTAGAAACTGTTGATTCAGCTAGATTCAGTCCTCTTTAGATATAGACCCATTAGGAGTTTGGGCTATTTTCTGTTCCAACCATTGGTCCACAACTGGTTTATCAAAGGCCGTGGTATCTGCATATAAAAGATCCCTTGCTACTTATCGGAAGGAGTAGCCTATGTGGTGATAGCGAGTTTCCTCTAAAGACATATGTTGGAATAACCGTATGTATGACATCCAATAACAGATGATCAGATAAAAATCAATGTGTTCTAGAGGCGTCGTTAAATAAAACAAACTTTACTTTAGATATAGTTTCAGACCGACCTCGAGATACATGTACATTAAATTTATTTTAGAAAATTTAAAAGGACACTCCACCAGTTTGAAAGAACATCCAGACCCCTTTGATTGAGGCAGATTATTTATGTTGGTTGTACTTATTTTTATGCTTACTAGTATATCCAATGAAAGTTCAAGCACACTGTCCTGGGCACACAACTATATTTCCTGTATTGTTTGTCCTGGACAGAGGTTAGTGTTAGAAGGAGAGATGAAACCTGCTGCCATTACACTAATGTGGCTACATTTATCAACAGCAAAAAGATCTTTGATATGCACTATTTCACAGACAGGATAACACCTTTAATAAACCAGCAGTGGACCACTGGTTGGTGTAAGTGGTGTAAACATATCAATTTAGCCTTACGGAGCACTCACTCTGGACTGGAGCTAGTACTGATATTAAAAATCCCATGCCTCAACTGAGATTTGATCCCATACTAACCTATCGAGAGTCTGATAATGTAACTATTACCCTATCGAGGCTCGTTTACAATTCTCACATGTTTCCATACACTGCTTTCAATCTTCCAATGTAATAATGGAGGATAATGAGACTATTCTCCTTAATACCAGATAAATAAAATAACAGACACAAAAATAAGAAAATAGTAATTTTTAATTAAATATTTATAGAACCCACACTATACATACGATGTATATGTAAAACTGTAATACTAACGAATGACAAAAATAGAAATTATATTACCTACATTCTATAAGCAAATCAATATTGTATATAATACTTTTATGAAAAAAATCCTCAAATTCCTTTAATCTTTTTTTTTACTTTGGCCTCAAAATCAAAGATGTGTTTTATGAAACACAGTTGGGAAAATATGTAGGAGTGGTACATATAGGTTATTTAATTATATTTTTTTAAATATCTCACAATTATAAATATTAAAAAAAAACTATTTAATAAAAATATTAGACCCATTTTTTGGTCAATTGGTTACCTGGAAACAGTTTTTAGGCCTTACCTATAATGAATACGGTTAGTGGATTTCATCTTTTAGGAATTACAAAGAACACTGAACATGGCATTATTAACATTGAATAATATTAATAATAAAATAGTTTAATAATATTAACTAAAACAATATTCACTGATGTGATCAGGGCCAGATTTATAAGGGGGCAATTGCCCTTGTGTTTAATTAAGCACTTAATTTATTAAAAAAAATTATAATTATAAATTTAGTTCTATTCATTCAATTTAGTTCATTTTTTTATTTTTCATGTTATTTAATTTCTATGTTGAGGGGCCCCCCAAACCTGAAGTGCTCAAGGCCCCCCAGGGTCTAAATCCCTGCCCTGAATTCACTGTAATTCAATATGGCGTCAATTACAGACAAATGGTTTATTTCATAATGTCAAATGGTAATATTGTTTTAATAACTAAAATTTTATTCGTGATATCAAAATAAACTCCTACAAATACTTTGTTCAAGATTACTTTAAAAAATATTAAAATTATTCACCACTTTGATATAAAACATACATCTTCCATTCTTTATGGAAGTACATGAACATAAAAATGAAAAATAATGTCAAATTGTGCAGGTTTTGCCTGTATTTTTTAACACTGCAAATGACTGGAAGACTGAGTCATAAAAAAACATAGTACTTGCATGGAAGACAACAAATGAAGTTTCTAATGTACATTATTAACAATATTTGATATTGATGGTTGCAAAAAAATGACATTGAAAACCCCCCACAAGAAATACAGCAAAATTATTTGTCTATAAAATAATAATAGAACATTTACAGTTTCTCAAAGATTTATATTGTTTTACTTTCCAAACATTGACCTTATTGAAGTAGAGATTCAAATATTTTGTCAACCAATCTTAGCTTTAAGTAGTTAGTCCAACATGTATTTGTAAACAAAATGAAATATAAAATAAAATTCCATTTTGTTCCACTTTTATATAACATTTTCTCATTGGTTAGAACCAATACTATAATTTTAAATAAAAAATGAACTCTTCAGAACTTACATATGTTGTACCCAAAGATATATTTAATTAAACAGTTGTCTGCTCTAAAACAGTCAAGCAGGTCAGATGCAGGTAATAAATGGAAATAGGATTTCTTGCAAGTCAGAACAAATCATGACAAATTTTATATTTATTTTGTGTAAGAATCTTGTTTAAAAAATCTGTTATTCAAAAAATGTTACCTTATTTTAACTTTAAATCAGGGTTCCTACAGACTTCCAATAATAAAATTTCAAAATGTTTTCATGAATTTTCCATAACTTTTTGAAAATTTAATGAACTTTTCACACACAAATTTGTAAAAACATACAAATGCATTACACTACCATGAGCTAAAATTTAAATTTGGAAAAACTGAATGTTCTATCTACATAAAAAGACAGGGTTTATACTCTTTAGAGAAGGGGAAAAAAAGGATTTCAATGGTGAAAAACATGATTTTAATTAAGATAAATTACTTGCACTGATAAGCACTGTCGGCTGATGTCCAAATTTCACCTTTCCATGACTTCAGTTTTAACCAAAATTTCTAAACATTTCAAGACCCTTGAAAAGTATTTTGCAAATTTCAAAACTTTCCATGTTTTTAATGACCATGGGAAAGTCTGTTAAATTTATAGTAACAACAATTATTGCCAGAATTTTACTGTTTTAAACATTCAGCAACCTCTGATTTTGGTCAAATGACTTTATAACTTGCTGGTCTGGAAGAAATCTCTGCCAGTTTCAACCCAAGTGATAACCTAATTTTACATCCCATAACTCAACATTATAAAAACCCACAAAAATATACCGGTATGCTTATTAAAATGAAAAAATTAAAGAAATGTATGTACATGTGTAAGATGACTTTCTACAGTAAGATAAGGAATATAAACACCATGTTTGTCTAATAATAAATTATTGCACATTCTGGACAGGCAGTAAATACATTTTCAAACAGAACAAAACCAAATATATATACAGTATAACCTTAATTTATCGCAACCACGCCCCCACCCCAATATAACGCCAACCTCTTGTATTGCCAACTTTCTTCTAAGAACCATTTGTTTTCTTTGTTAATTCCCTCTATTTAGCACCACCCTCCGAGAGGTAAATGGCACTTATCTGGGGGTTACTGGTCTGGGGGTACTTGCCCGTGGGGTACTTATCAAGAAACCATTTTATATACAATACCATATTACACATATCTCCATTAAAATTTCATTGTTTCACATGGCTCTTTAACTTACACAATATTTCACATATCAAGAAAGTGTACAATATTTTACATACCTCAAAAATAGACATCACAAAAATCCCTCAGTATTACACATATTTCCACACTGCTACACATAAAGAACATATCTTTGATATATCCACAAAGAATACACATCACAAAGCATACATTCGTAGAACAAAGTATTACACATCAAAGACAAAGAAAACCCCAACAAGAACCTGCTTTCCGACAACATGTTACATAGCCAAAACCATATATTACACAGCCAAGATTATATTGAAGCATTACACATGCATCAAACAAAGGCATTAAACAGCACACGATAAACATGTCAAAATGATACATATACATGTCAAAATGACATACAAACATGTAAAGATGGCAAACATTACACATCAAAATAGGGCACTTTATGTCAAAAGAACTCACATGTCAAAAGAACATACTTTATACATATTAAAATAGCACACATTACATGTGAAAACAGGACACTTTAAATATGTCAAAAGAACACACACATCATAAGAATGTTATACATGTCAAAAGAAGAAACCTTACCCACGCCAAAAGAACACACGTCAAAACAACAAACAACATACATTTTACATGTTAAAATAGCACACATTACATGTCAAAATAGGACACGTTATCTATGTCAAAAGAACAAAAATGTTAAAACAATAACATACATTGTACGTTAAAGTAGCAAACACTGCATGTCAAAATAGGACATGTTACCTATAACAAAAGAACAAACATATTAAAACGGCACACACCATACATGTCAAAATCGCACACATAACACATTCTCTCTGCAAAGTGAAATGAGATCTAGCTCTGGCACGTGTCAAATGTTGGAATCCACTGACCCTATAAACGGCATAAATTAACGACTAGTTTGTAAGCCGCTATTTGAAGAAAACCTGCTATTTTTCTAGGAAAAAATGCAGAAATTAGCTTTCTCATACCGGTTATTTGAATAAGATATAAATTCCACTTTATAGGGTCAATACATTCACATTTCATAGTTAATGTTTATCTTATGTCAAGTTGTTCTGCATTTAATTATACGGAAGTTGCCTAGTTAAGTAATTCTTTCAGTAAAAATGTCATTATTTTTACATTTTAATCTTTATTATGCTACATTCATTTTGTGAAAGAAATATTATAATTTTTCTTTACATACATTTGAGTTATTTTCTCTTAAATCGATTGATCGTTGTAACTCAAATTCTACACATACTACAATGTATAATTGTCATGGTAGCATAATGCAGGAGCAGGATACAGCTCAAACGGTAGAGTGTCTGCCTGTGAACTGGTCTGTCATCAGATCGATCCTTCTCAGTGGACCCATTTGCAGTTTGGGCTATTTTCCGTTCCAACCAGTGGCCACAACTGGTTCATTGAAGGCTATGGTATATTCTGTCCTATCTGTGGGAAAGTGCATATAAAAGATCCCTTGCTGCTTATCGAAAAGAGTAGCCAATGTGGCGGCAGCAGGTTTCCTCTAAAGACATATGTCAAAATGACCATATGATTGACATCCAATAGCCAATGATGAAATAAAAATGAATGTGCTCTAGAGGCATCATTAAATAAAACAAACTTTACTTTTTCATTATGCAATAACAGTGGTTCATCACCAATACGTAAAAGTCCATGATTTAATCTCCTCACGGTTTAGACACGTAATACCCTGCAACCATGGGTGCAGCTACATACGTACACTGTGGAGTCTTTTTATATTTTATTTTTATATTCTTTTTTAAGAATTATGATTGTAAAATACGTGAAGTTATTTCTTAGGATATCTAATTTCTTAAAAGTCTTCAGTGTCATTATTAAACTCCTACATCTGAGTACCAGTACTCAACGTTTTGAAATAGAAATAAATATTTGTTAAAAGGAGTGTTTACTATTGTCTACATTATTCTACTCATACATGATATATGCTCAGAAGTCAAGACCAATGTATGAATATAAATTAATTTTTTAAATAGCAACAAGAATCCCCACCTTTCCCAAAACCAAATCAGCATTTCATGCAGTGGTGTGCAGATAGGGGGTCAGAGGAGGCAAAGGTACCGACCGGGCATCCATTTCTGGGGAGCATCCAATCAATAAGAGCGAAATTAAAATTAGGCCCTATACTTGAGTCTTTGGGGAAAACAATCAAGGAGTTGGCCCCGGGCATCACCAAACCTCTGCATGCCACCGATTTCATGCTTACTAATTTATTTATTTTTTTTTGGTGGGGGGGGGAGGGGGAGGGTGGAGGGGATTGACAGTCTGAAAATTAGTTCCCTCTTTACAAGTATAAAGGTACTGATAATTGTGAACAAGCCCAACACACTGTTTACCAAAATATTGCAATAACAAAATGCTGAACATCATACAAGACATAAGAAAAACATATGAACAAATACAATCCTCTACACACAGTTCAAGCTGGAACCACTGGAATGTTTGAGTATTTTAAAATCGGTTCATCTCAAGCATGAGCAGCGTGACTATTATTACGAGGATTAGTATCAGTATCACCATGAACACATCTGGCAGCATGAGCCAGAGCAGCAACCGTCAGACGTTTATGACGGCAGTGTGGACCCGTGTTGTGGTAGTTGTATCACTGTCTGAGGAGGAGGAGTTTTTTACACGATGATGAGCATTGCTAAGCCTGCGTCGAACTGCATCAATCTGAAACATGGAAAATACTGGATAACCAAACACTACATGGTGGCAGCAGAAGGGACATAAAAGGGTCAAGATCATACACAGATTTATTACCCATAAGACACAAGATATTTGTGTTCATATCAAAGTGATGCATCTCAGTGAGACATAACACCTATCAGTAATGTGACTGGACAGAATCACCAGTAACATGACCAGCAGTGGATCCAGGGGGTCAACATCCCTTTACTTGTATTATCATTTTTTTTTTTTTACATTTTACGGCGGAAGGATGTGAAATTTAACCATTACCCATAACATTTGGAGCCCCTCCCCCCCACAATAAGAACCTGCATTACGGGGGTCCACATCCCCTTTTACTTGTATTATTATTATTTTTTTTTTTACATTTTATGAGCGGAAGGATGTGAAAATTAACCATTACCCATAACATATGGAGCCCGCCTCAAAAAAAATCCTGCATTAGCATCTGATGATGTCATAAACAATGACTTGACATAATTAACACTGACATGACCTCAGTGGATTTGAATGGTCACTATTTCTAGGTTCTCAAAAGACAAAAGAACTAATATTAAAATTGATGTTGGGGAAATAAATTGGATATTAAATGCTATTCCAGTTTATCTCCTTTGTGAAATAATTTTAATGTTTACTCACGACAAATTAAAAATTATTTCACTTAAAAGAGAAACTTGATATGAAATGGAATATCATCCTATAAATATGCTACTTTAATAAATAATGAAAAGTATATAATTAAATTAATTCATACAAAACAAAACTGACATATAAAATATTTTATCCCTAAAAATATTTTAAAAAAAACCCCAAAACATTCAGATGTGTTTACATGTCAAGTGTTTGGGGCTCAATTCCCCACCCCTACCTGTTCAACTATTTTTTGCTTTTTAAAAATTATATTGTATTTTATACATGTAGGCTTCTTTCCTGCAAAACCTTCTACACATGCACTTTACATTTGTATTAAGATTATATCTTTATTTAATGTCAACTTATTTATCATACTACCCTCCGAAGTAAAGTTGTTGGTAGATATGTATAAGAAGTTTGTTTTGTTGTTTAGTACAGTAGTTGTGTTACAAACATAACAACTACCTTTGAGTTAATACAGATACACCTGTCTTCTTACCTTGTCACCAAAGAAGGAACCAATTGTAAATAATATTAAAATAACCAATGCTAGATGAGTCCAAAACTTGAGCCAGTCTCGATACTTCTTCCTGAATAAACAAAAAAAAACCATACAAAATATAAAATAGAATGATAAATATACATACAAATACACACTGACACACACATAGGATTGAAACCATTATGTGGACTTACTGATTATTTTTTTCTGTCCCAATGTGTGCCCACTACTGGTGTATCAAAGATCATGGTACGTGCTATACCGTCTGTGGGAAAGGGCATATAAAAGGTTCCTCACTGCTAATTGAAAAATATATATCGGGAAGATTATATAAAAACATGAACACTAACCACTCCCATGGGTCATCAGTGTGAAGGAAGCGGTTTCTATATTCCCTGGGAAGTTCAAACTGGGATGGAATCAGGAAGATTATATAAAAACATCTGTGAAGGAAGCGGTTTCTATATTCCCTGGGAAGTTCAAACTGGGACGGAATCAGGAAGATTATATAAAAACATCAGTGTGAAGGAAGCGGTTTCTATATTCCCTGGGAAGTTCAAACTCGGACGGAATCAGGAAGATTATATAAAAACATCAGTGTGAAGGAAGTGGTTTCTATATTCCCTGGGAAGTTCAAACTGGGACGGAATCAGGAAGATTATATAAAAACATAAATAGTAACCACTACCGTAGATTATCAGTGTGAAAGAAGTGGTTTCTATATTCCCTGGGAAGTTCAAACTGGGACGGAATCGGGAAGATTATATAAAAACATAAATACTAACCACTCCCGTAGATCATCAGTGTGAAGGAAGCGGTTTCTATATTCCCTGGGAAGTTCAAACTGGGACGGAATTGGGAAGATTATATAAAAACATAAATACTAACCACTCCCATAGATCATCAGTGTGAAGGAAGCGGTTTCTATATTCCCTGGGAAGTTCAAACTGGGACGGAATCGGGAAGATTATATAAAAACATGAACACTAACCACTCCCATAGATCATCAGTGTGAAGGAAGCGGTTTCTATATTCTCTAGGTAGTTCAAACTGGGATGGAATCGGGAAGATTATATAAAAACATAATACTAACCACTCCCGTAGGTCAGCAGTGTGAAGGAAGCGGTTTCTATATTCTCTGGGAAGTTCAAACTGGGACGGAATCGGGAACATGGATTCATAGTAATCCTGTAGAATTGCCTTTACCTGGAAGAAAAGAACTTTTTGTTCAATGATACCGTTACATACTGTTTAATTAATAGAATTTTTAAATTATTTTTTTAAAGATCACTGCCTTTTAAAACAGATGGATTCTCAATGATGTTCATAGTTGACTAAATTAAATTAAAATAAGATATAGAGAGCACAAACTGAGGGCATCAGTTTGAGAAAAACATTTTATAATTCCCAGTAATGTTTAAGATCCTAGGTGACAAAAACACAGAATATTATGTTTAAATACTATTATTAGAGGGGAAAATGAGTGACTGCATATATAAAATTAGATTTTTTCTTTATATTCAAATTTTGGACATAGTGAATTTTGTGAGAAGACTTTTCAGTTTAGTTTGTGATAGTTAAACTGATTGGAAAATAAAACTTGAAGAAAGTACTTACTGTTTTAGCATCTTCTGTTCCATGTTCTATATTATCATTAAGGCATATAAATTTTCTGTAAAATAAAAAAATATATATATATATACATACATACACACATTTTTTATATTCCTGTTATTACTGATAATTATTTGAAAACAAATTAAATATTGAGTGAGTTTAATAAATATATTACAGTAATACTCTGAAAAAAAATTTAATCACCAAAATAATATATGTATAAAAAATAAAAAAGAAAGCTATGATAGCTTTTGTGGAATGTGATGTCACACAAAATACATGTATAACCAATTGCCCAACAGATCATTGCTTTAAAAAGATATAGGATGATCTGTTATAATGATTCTGTTTTGAAATTTATCATCTTTCTTCTAATCATTTTGTTTGGCTGAGTGGTTAGTTTCGTTTTATAAAATATTGTTTAAATTGAATACATCTAAGAGACATTCTTAATAAAAAAGTAAAATAACAAGTTATGAGAACTTCTGATTGCAGAAACAAGTTTGTGTAAGGGTATCTATTAGTGTTTTATTTCTAAAAGATGTTAAATTATTGAACAACAATTAATACATCTTTTATTAGTGCCTTTACTTACTTGCTGTTCTTTCGAATGTCATCCAACTGAGCTACAACCGTGGATACATTACTTTTGATCATTTTAAACACAACCTCAGCATCATCAAGTATTGTGTATCTGTGCAAACAAATATTGTAAAGATAATAACTCAGAATATTCTTCAGTAAATCATATTATACAGTTGATGATAACTCAAAATATTCTTCAATAATACTGCCCAGCTGAAAATTCTAAATATTCTTCAATAAATAATATTGTATAGATAATAAAAACTCTAAATATTCTTCAATAATATTGCCCAACTGAAAATTCAAAATATTCTTCAATAAACAATATTGCAAAGTTGATGATAACTCAAAATATTCTTCTATAAATAATATTGCCTAGTTGACAATAACTCAAAATATTTTTGAATAATACTGGCTAGTTGATTATAACTCAAAATATTCTTCAATAAATAATACTGAATAGTTGATAATAAAGTATTCTTCAATAAATAACATTACCTAACTGATGATAACTCAAAATATTCTTCAATAAATAATCTTTCCTAACTGATGATAACTCAAAATATTCTTCAATAAATAATATTGCATAATTGATAAATTAAAATATTCTACAATAAATAACATTACCTAGTTGATGATAACTAAATATTCTTCAATATATAATATTGCCTAGTTGATGATAACTAAATATTCTTCAATAAATAATATTACCTAACTTATGATAACTAAATAAATAATATTGCATAATTGATGATAACTCAAAATATTCATCAATAAATAATACTGCCTAGTTTATGATAAGTCTAAATATTCTTCAATAAATACTGCATAATTGACAACTCAAAATATTCTTTAATAAATAATGTAAGATATAGATTTGCTTAAATGCAGCCAAGGAAAGAAATGTCAAATGACAATCTGCCAATGTTTTATCATCATCTGTCAAGTGTTAAATATGATATTCAGGATCACAGTCCGGCCTCATGCTTATACAACTTTCTGGTCTCAGGCATGTCAAATGGGGTCATTTAGTAAATTTGTCTTCCTATAGGTGGCTAGTTTGTGACAAGCACAAGGCCTCGTTAATCCAAAATGTTTACAGTGAAATGGTACCATGTAGAGCTTTGTAAAGCTTAGAATAAATATTTCAACTCTGGATTGTATTTCTGCCCACCCTCATCAAAAATGTTTGATGTTACAATATGTGTCTGTTTTTATACATTCAATACAGGTTGTAATTGAACAGACATGAAGAACAATAAATAATACTTAGCATACAACATCCTATCCAACATGACCCTTTGTTATTTTGCTTTAAAAGATACATTTAAAAGTTTATAATGAAATTTTAATTCATATGCAACATTTTGTAACACACAAACTGATCAGACAAAACATAGCGTACTTGTATTTTGGTTGGGGTTTAAACTTCTCCGTGATAAGTTTTGTAAGTTTTGTACAGTTCAGGAACAATTTCTTTGTCAGCTGTGGCTGTAAAGATACAAAATGTGAGAATATATTATAAAATGTCTTTCTCAATAACAGTATTCATTTCAATAATCAATATAGACTGTAGGGCAAGGTCAAGATTTAACATGCTAATCAGAGCAAGTTGTTGTGAAGCACGCCTCTCATGGACACAACTTGTGACCTAAGCTAGCAGTTTTCTCCACTTTGCTCAAAAAGAGAAAACAGAATGCAGTATTTCAAAAAATATTTATAGCTTAATTACTAACCTAGTCTGCATATGTAGGCAGTTTTTATTTTATTTTTTAACAACACCACTAGAGCACATTACATGTTAATACAGTGGTCCAACATTGAAAAAAACATTAACTATAGCTGGCTGGCTTAAACAAAATGTGGTTGACACAACATTGACCCAATGTAATTTGTCATTCTTGCAGACTTATTTAATTAAGACTCAAAATATAAAGCTTATGAATATAATTTTTTTAGGTGATTATGTCTAGTTAAGGTTCAAACATGTCGCCAAATAAAACTTACCATGGCTGGATCATAATACACCTCAATGGGAGGGGGAGGTAACTCTCTCTGCTCTTCAGCCGGAATCTGGTTGGAACAGTTAATGATCATTGCCTCCAGTCCTTGCAGAGTCTAAAACAAACATCTTTCATATTACTTTGCTCCTTCACACTTTAGTTTATATTGTCCCTTTTAAACATTGTACAGTCAGATAGATTTAAGTGTTGAATATGATATTTACATAAATCTTTCATATTACTTTGCTCCTTCACACTTTAGTTTATGTTGTCCCTTTTAAACATTGTACAGTCAGATAGATTTAAGTGTTGAATATGATATTTACATAAATCTTTCATATTACT
>JAULBS010096507.1:0-16653 GCA_032355785.1 Symmetromphalus regularis | reverse complement strand
TCCTCTTTTGTTACATATAATTTATATTCACTTTCTTTTGTAACAACCCATGTGTTATCCCTTAACATGGGTTGATTTGTGTAAACAAGGGACTGGAACAAAAGAATAAACAATTATAAAAATAAAAAATATATATTTTATTCTGCCAATATACTTTTCATATGTTGATAATACTGTATATTCCCTATTTTAACATCCTCATCATAAATTCAATTAATTTCCCATCTTCAGAATGAAAATAATAAAATATATTTTATGTGTGAGTGTGTGTGTGTGAGAGAGAGAGAGAGTATGCATGTGTCTTTATGTGGTTGCGTGTGTTTGTTTTATGCATGCATGTATATGTAGATATGTTGGGATGTATGACTATGAATAATTTCTTCTTATTTCTTTAAAAAAAAAAAAAAAAAAAAATTCCAGTTCCTTATAATTTTGATATATTACTGATTGCTTTTTAAAGTTTATAGTGTATTTTTTATAATTAAAATAAAACTATCATTTTTTCTTTCTCTTTTCTTACATATAATTTATATTCACTTTCTTTTGTAATAACCCATGTGTTATCCCTTAACATGGGTTGATTTGTGTAAACAAGGGACTGGAACAAAAAAATATATATATAAAACAAAAAAATATATATAATATATATTTTATTTAGCCAATATGCTTTTCATATGTTGATAATACTGTACATTCCCTATTTTAACACCTCTTCCCTAATTAAAGCACCCTGGCGATTATGCAAAATAAAAATGACTTACTCCAGCATAAATCCATGGTCATGCCATAGTATCCAAAGTAAGTGATGAATGCACATACTAGTAATCTATTGTACAAAATATTTAACAGTAAAAGTACAATTTCAAACTGTTGGAAATCAATACTCCAAATTCCAAAAAATGTAATGCCTCCAGTGAAATAAGAAATATACTGTACTTATGTTATTTATTAGCATCAAATTCTGAATTAATTACTCATCTTGCACACTGTAAAAGAATCTACGATATAAAAAAAAATTCTAATTTGTTCGCGGGGACTGTGATGTAGAGTTACGGGAATTCAAATTTATGGATTGTGGTAAAATTTGCAAAGAATGAGAACTGGGAATGTGTACAACTTATTTCTAATAACCTCTGTCAGTTACAATGTTGTCTATTGATGAATATTCAGATTTTTAAACAATTTCATATTTTGGGGTATTTTCTTCCACTTTTCAGTTTGTTTGATGGAAGTGAACAGAGGTATAGGAAACTGAAGAACTGTATTTCTCAATTCCTTGTTTGTCAAATAGGTGATATGTTCTGATGTTTCTTAAGTGTTGATATATGTACAGATCTGTAATAAAACCTAGTTTATTCACAAAGAAAATGAATTAATATTTAAAAAAAAATTTAATAAACCATTTTAATCAATTGTTTGTTCTTGTTTTTCTAATTTAATTTTAAACATTAGCTTGATGCTTCTTCTAAAGCTATTTTTAGGTGAGACATTTAATTCAGTGGAATTCTAGCACATGTTTTTTTTTTACAAACAGTTATTAATACCAAAATGGATTAGAATAGTTAAAAGAAAGAAGATGGTGGACGTCCACCATGTAAACATGTAACAGATCTGCAATGTTGAAAGAGGGTGATTTAAACTATGCAGTCCACATAGTTGAAATCATGTAAAGTACCTTAAAGTTTACAGCTTTTTTTTCAGAAGGTATTAAATTTTGTACTTACTTATTTGTTATGTTATTTTTAATATTTTATATTTTCAGGTATTTCAGCTTTTGTCCGAGAGGCAGATGATAAGTAAGTTGTTTATTTTTATTGCTGAGTAGGTTGTTAAGCAAATAATCAGTATAGCTTATTTAATTCTAATTTCAACAATAATATGTGAACTAAATACTATAAATGAAATTTTTATGCATTTTCTTCATACTTGTTTTCTTTCTGATTATCAGCAGTATATACAAATATCTATAATGAATATTATAAATTAAAGTAGTTTTAATGTCATATGTAATGCTTATTTTCATATCAAATAAAGTATTTGTTTTTCTCTTTTACTATATTGTAGGTACTTAGCTTACACATTCAATTTTCCACTCTTTCCAACATCATTTGGTCCTGTTGATGTCAGATTTCAGTGTCAGGTAGGTAGTTTTACATAATAGTTACCATTTTACATTTTATATGATAAATATCCGTGATATTAAAGTTGAATATTTTATTAACTATATCACAGTATAAAGTATTCCTTTCAAATTTAATTTACTGTTTGGTTTTTAAAATATGAAAACGGAGCCCCTGTTCATAAAATATTTGTCTTCTGCAAAGTTTGGATATTTTAATGTCATTGTTTTTGTAAATTCTACATAAATTGCTTACAGCAGTAATAATAAACAGTTTTCATGATGGTTACCTATTTAATTTCAGGCGTCAAGCTTCAAATTTTTGTGCCAGTATAAATTTAACTTTCAGAAGGTAAGTACCGTTTGTTTATAATACAGTAGAATTCTCTTAATTGTATAGGCATTTTGCCCAAATATTTTATGCAATTAACAGGATATTTCTTTTTCAGAAATGCCCATTTAAAATGATGTTACTATTCTTGAACTACCTGGTATAAAATCAAAGTACATTTATCTAACAGTGGTCACCAAAATCAGAAATATTCAATATGGTAAGGAATATTTTGACCCTGTAACCTGATTGCTATAACAGATGCAAAAATAGTTTATGGGTACACTTACTTCGTGGTCATTTTGTGATTATTTGATAAAAATGTTAAGATCACCCATGGAGTACAAAAAAAAAACTTTTAATATTTTCTTATGCAATTAACCAAATATTACAAAGAAAGCATATGCAGTTAAAAGAAATTCTTTGTATTTATTTGTATACAAATGGTTCTGTGCAGCAGAATATTATGCAAATAACAGGAATATGCTATTATCAGGAATAAAATTAAATACAGATTAAAATATTTCCTTTTATTTTATTTTCATTCAGTTTGTGTATGATGGTGTTTCATTCATGAATGAATCCCAGGAACAGATTGTTCGAGAGCATATCGGCACTAATGCCATGTTTGTTGGACTGGAGAGGTTGGTGGAGTTTATTGTTAAGTTATTTTTATTTTTAAAATATATAAATTTGTTGAAAGTGGAACAGATTATCAGTATAACACTTACTCTTAAAATTCATGAGAGTTCTATAACATGGCATGATAGAGTGATTGTCTAACAAATTATCAATATCATGAAAGAATTTTTCTTTCAATTTATTGCTGTAGTTAATTAAATGTAAACTACCTTTTACAAGACTTGTATACTAGTAACTACTCAAAAGTTATCAGCTGTGCATAGAAGGAATCTTTAAACAACTTTGTAAGGCATTATATATATAAATAAAAACATTGATGTTAACTATCCGTTTTGAGATGGATTTCCATCGTGACAGAAATTGTGGCTTTTTTTAATTCAATTATTATTATTTTCTCCAAGGAAGTTATCCAAATGATTAAAAATAACGTCGCTCGATTTCATATTAAATTTCGTTCCGAGATATTCCAATTGAAATATTCTGGTTTTAAATTCATAATCAGTCATTTGAAAAAATATCTGAATCTTTTGTTATGGAACAATGAAGTTTATTTCTAAAGGAGAGCTGGTTTTGTTCATTTACAAATTAACATCAGACAAGTGGCGATGGGAATGGTTGACTGAATGTGATGAATTCGATCGGCCCTTTCATACTTAATATTTAAGCCCAGTAATATAATAGGAAACACAACCAAATGTGTTCTGTTTTCACTAAAATGTCTTAACTAGACCAAATTATTTTCAGCCACACAAATTGTCATTTGTTAACAGCCATGTAAATAAATGAGGTTTTCTTTCCAAAATTAAGAATGTAACAAAATAAATCCATTCACCGATGCATTCTAAGACTTGTAGATATACACTGTACTTTTTCTGTTCATGTTTTCTGTTTTCAGGTACGTTGTGTTATGTTTGTTTTATTTTTAGGGATGCAGATGAACATTACCTCCAGGACATTTGTTCCCAGGTAGCCTCATGGTTTGTTTCAAGCAAGATGGGCGACACTTTGACTATTAACTGTGATAAAAGTAAATAATACTCATAAAGTTCATCTGAACTAAATTGAATATGTGCACATAGTTCTGCTTTTGCTGCACATAGTGAAATAATGTTTAATAAATTATACTCAACCAAAAAAGAAAGTACATGTATGCATATTGAGATTTTTGTTTCATGGGGTGGTTATAGTAATGGTCCGTTGGCTGCAAACACATGTATCTTATATTTGGCATCTTGATAAACCCATTGGTTAAGTTGCCACAAGTGCTGTACAACTTCTATCAGTGACCATGGTTTGTGCTGTCCTGTGTGGCAGCAAAATTTTTTGTAAGATCATATTTTAAAATTACTATATATTTGACACTGCAAATATAGAGCTCCAAATTAAACAGAGTGTATATGTGTTGTTAAAAAATTTTCTTTTGTTTGTTTTGTTCTTGTTGTTAGTAAAGAATTTTTGCAAACCTTAAAGATATATTTTTTCTTTTGTTTGATGTTCACATTTTATAATTGTCAGATTTGCAGACTGGTGATGATTATGTCGTGCACTCGGAAATCAGAGGTCGTTTCCCAACTGTTTGGACTGTCACAGATCCATTTGGAAAGGTTGTTTGTGTACTCTTTTAAGAGTACTATCTGTGTTTGCTATCTTTTGTTTAACCTTCTTTGGTAAGACATATTTTTCTATAATGAAAAGATATTTAACAAAACTCAAAGCTAACTGTTTGATGAGCAGTTGTTACATGTAAAACAAATAGTAATTATGACATACAGTCAAACTTTCATAAACTTTTCACTTTATTTGATCCTGTTAATGTTCGTTATGAGTTTAGAGTTTATAATTAACAATATATTCTGGTGGAATTACATATGTTTGATAATTTGAACTCTTTGAATCTCAAACAATAATGTCTAACATCTTGAATTTTGAGTTTTCGAAGTTTGAATGTATATGTTTAAATGTGGGGGGTTTTCTGTGTTGTAATTAGAGTTCCTTTGGCAGAATTTAAATATAATCTTTCATTTGATGTATTGGGATGATTCAGATTATTTTGTTTTTTATCTTTCTTTTTTTGTGCTGCATCAAATATGTTATTGGGTGATGAGGAGTGATAGCAATTATCAAGCTTAGGTTAAAAGTATGGAAATTCACATCAAATTAATTATAATTGAATTTCTTCATAATAAAAACTGGAGAAAATGTTTGCATGTATTCTAATGTTGGTATGTAATTGTATTTTATTAAAAGGTTGTTTTGAAATGTTTAGATTGTAGTTGAACGAATCAGCACAGAGAAGAGAAAAATGCTCGAGGTAAAAGGTCGAGAATCTCAGCAACAGCAAGAAGAACAGTGAGTCTAAACTTCTCAGTTTTATTTTGAGAGACGAGAGAAGAATTGGATGTGTTTGAAAAGTCTGTTTGGCCATCTCTTCATTTAATGGTTTTTAGATATTTTTATGCTTCAATCTCATGCAACATTGGATGAAAAAAACACTTCCATATAGTCCACCTTTCCTTCAGTTTTCACCTTGTGTGTCATTTTCCATTTATTTGACAAGAACAATAAATATGCAGAATATTTTAATATAATTTATTTATGGGCCTACAATTCCACCTTTTTTGGCTTTGTAGCAGCACCCTCTAATGTATTGTCTAGTCTGAATTAAAAAAGCATATTCTAGAGATGCAATATAAACAGAAGGTATTTTTTTGTTCTTTTAGCTTTACAAATCACCACTTTTCTATATTTCAGGTTAGTGAATACCATGTTGGGTTTTACAAAAGTTTTCAGGCTTCTTGTTGAACATCAGAAGGTAATTTTCATTTAAATTCATACTGAGACAGACCCAGAGGCTTCCTAGGGGGTACAGACCACCACCTTCAGCCAATAAGTTTTATTTTTTCCCATTATTATTTCAACATAACTAATTTGGGATACCCAACCCCACAAATATTAAAATGCTAACAAATATTTTTATACCCCACAAAAATTCCTGCATCTTCTTCTGTCATATTTAAAATATTTTGTTTACTTGTCACTTCGGCTAAAATCACCTGATTATAAACTCAAATGTATGTTGTTCAAGTATCTCACTGTTCTTTGTTTTAGATTCTTGTAGGCCACAATATGTTAATGGATCTCATGTTTATGTATGAGAAGTTTTTCCGGCCGTTACCAGGTATGAAGCAGATTGGTTACATAAAAAGATAACAATAAGTTATTCTCAATAGGTCCATTAAAAAATTAATACCGTATTTGACCGGAATAAGCCCAGGGGGGGCAAAGCAGTTCACTAGGGAAGGACAATGAATCATGAACGAAAGGAAAACTTAATAAAAGCACAGTCCTGCCTTAGAATGGTGATTACTTTAATGTTAGTGTTACTATCATTATTAGAAAATATAAATATAAAACAATTTATGAAAAAAAAGACAATACCTTTAATATTTTTCTGTGTTTAGTTTTATTAATATCAATGTGCTCAAACATGAAGAAAACAAAAGCAATATTAAACAATGTAAAACAGTTAGCAGTATGCCAACCTAAGATTGTTTAACAATGTTCTTTTCTTTCTTTGATGTGCAATACTGTTGTTAATTAATTTGTGATGGGAGAATTCTTCAACACCCATTAATTAATACTGACAAATATTCAACCAATCCAATCCAATAGAGGCTTAAATGACTGATATGCCATGATCTCTATATACCCCACCCACAAGACAGCTCTAATCTGCCAAGTTCACAGCTTGTGAGAGAGCTCCGTGTCAGTTTTAAATTAAAACAATGTATTCTTACATCAGATTTGACCCTTTGATAAACCACAATCCACTGTGTCAGAATTAAACTTGTACAGGCTCTGTTAACTTTTCTCTTGGTGGGTGTATTAGTTATTTAAGTATAGGGGTGCAATTATATACTGGTGTATTGCAATACTTGCCGAGTGCAATACGTACTACGATATGGTTTCATGTATCGCAATATGTCTATCTAACGAGTATCCATTTTATAAAACTAATATGGACTGATTGTTTTTCTTAATTGGTATTGTAACGACAATCACAAATGAAACAACCCACTCCTGAACTGTCAATCTTATTACGATGAGAAAACATTTGTAGTCAGCATTGTTGGCTTTGATCAAAACAAGATTCATGTGCGATTCATGCTGAAACTGACATTTCCTTTTAAGCTGTTTTAACTTGGCCTTGGCAGATAAAAGAAACGCAGATGACAATAAATTGAAAACTAACTGTTTCAAAAGACAAACTAATGTTACAACTATAAAATAACATTTTATTGCACACTTGTAATATAAATAATTTCCAACGACAGTAGTGGATACAGAGGGGTCCAGACTATCTTTTTCTCATACCCCCATGCCCCACCCCGAGTGGAAGGATGTGAAAATTAACAAAAAATTTCCCCTCATATTCTCTCATCACATTTGGATCCCCCTTTTAGAAATCCTGCATCCACGCCTGAACAACAATAATAAGTAGAACAATCTTTTATTTTATTTCATCTCAACCAAATCCAACTGATGGTGTATTATGACAGACTGTTTTTCTTATCACAAGGTTGGATTTTTTTTATAACATTGTGAAATTTTAAGGATGGGCTTATTAGCTGACATGGGCCTAATTCTTTAAATGTCTTAAAATTAGGGGCAGGCTTATTCGCGGGCATGGATGTATTCCCAGTCAAATACGGTAATATAAAATTATGGATAGAGTTATGAAATGCATTATGTTTGGTTTCAAAATATACTCATCCAAAAAAGAAAGTATGCATGTTGAAATATTGAATATTTTTTATTGTGCCATTTCACCATATTCGAAAACCACTGTGGATACAAAACTTGTGATATTACTGCGCACACACACACACCTCCTCATAAATTATTATCTAATTCCAGAATTTCTGCCATGAATTTTGTCTGGTTTATGAAATAAATGACTATTGCTTAAATGCATACTATTCTTTATACACAGTGGGGTGGAGATGGGGACAAATAATGTGATTTTATCTTATTTCTTATTATGTTGTAGTTTGTTGTGATACCTTGTGTTCTAGCTTAAATATTTTTAATATTATAACCTTTGATTTTTTATTTAATTTCCACTTAATATCTTGATAAAGTGAACTAATTTTATTCAGTTTTGGTATTTGAGTGTGAAGTTTTTGTATGATATTATTAATGGCAATATTAATCTTTAAAATACAAACATGAATATTTACTCATCATGGTGATCATAATAATTTGTTTTACTTCTTTTTACCAATAGAAAAGTATTTTGATTTCAAGAGGAATATGCATCAGATGTTTCCAATAATCTATGACACAAAACACATTTGCACTCAGATTAAAAAGGTGAGTAGAAAACATTTATTATATTTTTAGTTGGTTTCACTTTACATTAAAATTGTATTAAAATAATGCATTTGGTTATTTTCTGTAAATTGTTTGCACCTAAATGCCACTTATAAAACTGTATGTCCACCTGTGAACTGATCAGTCATCGGATCGATCCTTTTCAGTGGACATTTTTGCAGTTTGGTCTATTTTCCATTCCAACCAGTGGTCCACAACTGGTTCATCAAAGGCTGTCCTGTCTGTGGGACGGTGCATATAAAAGACGCCTTCCTGCTTATCAGAAAGACTAGCCTATTTTGGCAGCAGCAGATTTCCTCTAAATAAATATGTCGGAATGACCATGTGATTAACACGTCCAATAGCCGATGATAAGATAAAAATCAATGTACTCTAGATGTGTCGTTAAATAAAACAAACTTTACTTTGCCACCTATAAAACAGTGTGTTTTTATGAGTGTGGCACTTTAAATAATAATTTTGCTTGGTTCTATAATGATAATAAGTTAAACATTATAAGAGGTTCTTCAAATGTAGAAGTTTGATCAAGACAGTTCAGATTTTGTTGTAATATGTTGGTGTTTGTTTTCTTTGTTTTGCAGTCATTTGAAGAAAGCAAGCTTCTAGAATCAACATGTTTGGGAAATTTGTTTCTTTCACTAAGCAGGTCAATAAGCACATTTCTAAAACTTTATTTTTATGGAAGTAGTCTCTATCTAAACAAGACCAATGTGGAGTTGAACACATCAAGGTATCACTGCAAAAAAACAGTTATGTTCATTTTGGCAACTTTTGAATCACCACAGAATAATTAAATTTCTATTTTAATCATAACAGTGTCTCATTGGTAAAGCCATTAGCAATGAGGTTTGTTTATTTCTCTAACGTAAAAATGATGTCGTCATGGAACTTCTTTTTAACAGCTATGTTTACAAACTCTGTTTAGACTGTGGAATTACAACGTCATAAACTATGACGTCATTTAAAAATATTTGTTCTTTAGTATTCTTGAGCGTTATTTTGCAGTACTTTCCCAAAATAATTGAAAATAAAATATGAACTAATTTAATTATAAGGATTGTCTCTTACTAGTATTTCTTTTAGATTGATCAGGGTATGAATAAAAAAAAAACATCCACAAACTTTTGTGTGAACAGCTTTGCCAATTCACACAGTTTCCAGATGTTCTTTTTGTTCATATCCCGATGAATCTAAAAGAAATAAGAGACAATCCTTAAATGAATGGTGTTGGACATGTCATTTTTCACACTAAGGGCAACCTATATAAAAAAAGAATCAGTAAATTATAAAAGGTTATGATTTTACATGACACTTTTAATTTTAAAATTAATTTTTCTCAAGAGTTACATTTTGGATATAACTGGGGTTTTTTTAGCCCCCGACATATCCTGGTTTATATCAAGACTCAAAATCTTTTAAGATTTTCTGGTGTTACAACCAATTTGGAACTAAAATTAATCTGCTTTACACAGGTTTCTGAATTGGATTGATATTATTAACTGCTTAAATAGTCGACAGTTAAGCACTTTTTATAAATCTAGTATGAACGTTATTTGAAAATAGTAAAATGATCAATTTTTGAATATTTGAACAAAAAATCTTTTTTAAATTTATTCTTTTTTTTCTGTTTGGTTGTGGCTTACAGTAAAGTTGGCAGTGTTTATAAATTTGCCATTCTCTATTAGTTGTTTAGATTATACTTTATATATATTCAGATATGTTTTGGGGGAGATAAGTTATAATGTTATTGGCTTGTTTATTGTTTAACTGGTTGTTTGGTTGGTTGTGCTTATATTTGTGTTTATATCAAATTAAGGTTCAAGCATGCTATCCTTGACACACAGCAGAGCTTCTTGTGTTGTTTGTCCAGGACAGAGGTTAGTGTTAGTAGAAGAGACAGAACCCACTACCGCCACACTAATGCTGCTACTCTTATCAATAAGCAGCAAGGGATCTTTTATATGCACTATCCCACAGACAGGACAGCATATACCACAGCTTTTGATAAACCAATTGTGGAGCACTGATCACTGAGCCTTGCGGAGCACTCTGGGTTGGAGCCGATACTGAGATTAAAAATCCCATGCCTCAACTTAGATTCGATCAGAGTACCTACAAGCCATGCCTCCGATAGCTTAACCACTGCACAACAGGGGCCAATACACTTAACTTACATATGACTGATTTTATATAGAATGTGAACTTAGATTCGATCAGAGTACCTGCAAGCCATACATCCGATAGCTTAACCACTGCGCAACAGGGACCGGTGCACTTAACTTACATATGACTGATTTTATATAGAATGTGAACTTAGATTCGATCAGAGTACCTGCAAGCCATGCCTCCGATAGCTTAACCACTGCGCAACAGGGGCCAATACACTTAACTTACATATGACTGATTTTATATAGAATGTGAACTGTAATTGTTGACTTGCAAAACCAGTCTATTATGTGATCATTATAGAATAATTGTTTTCTTTCATTTTAGTTCCAAAGGCATACTGCATGTTTTGTGTCAGCCTGGCATAGCCCATGCTCCTGGTTTCCTTAGATACAGTAAGTTTTTAGAGAAGGTTATCACACATTATGTTCTCAAGCTGATGACAGTGGTTCAAAACCAGTTGAAGGCTGGCTTACACTTGACTATATGTAAAAATAACCAAATGTTTGACATCCAATAGTCGATGAAAAATAAATCAATGTGCTCTAGTGGTGTTGTTAAACAAAACAAACCTCAAAAATTTTATAAAAATACACATTATTTGATGTGTGTAATTCGTATCCCTACTACTGGGTAGAAAGCATTTAAATAGAATATTACATAAGGTATTTTTTACATAATACTTAGTTTTATCAGGGATGATAATTTGCTGCCAGTCAGCTGTTTCCCAACTTTTGGTGATTGATTTTGACACTTGTCACACCCTCCTTCCACTCAGTCAGTATGTGCCTCCTCACAATGACCCTCCTTTTATGGTCTGACCTGTTCTCATTCCTGATTTATTTAAAATTATATTTACTTGTGAATGACATGATATTTAGATAAAATATCTATCCTTTATAAGAGTTATACAATTTTTAGTTGGGATCTCTACTTTTTTTTATTTCTTTTAATAATGTAGTTTAACTGTATTTGTTTCATTTAAAGTTTGTTTGTTTTTACTGAACCAGTAAATAATCAAACTGATATGTAGACTACTTATCAATTTCTGTATGTAATATCTTTCTCTGTTCAATATACTGAAGGGTGGAGAGGTGCTGTAAATATTTGGGTAAAATTATGCAGTTTTGATATCATAGGAGTGGATAGATCCTACAGATATTTGTGTAAATTTTAGTATCTTAGGATATTAGTACAATTATTTATTTCCTTTTAGTAAACACTTACTATAGCAAATAATATGTTGGGCATATATTTAATTATTTTGTGTTTTATTTTCTGCTTTCAGAAGATGTCCACTCTCCCCATGAAGCTGGCTATGATGCCTACCAGTGTGGTTATGGTAGGTAAATCAGTTTATATCTGCACTAGATATTGGGCGGTATTGAAATTTCAAGTTCGGTATCGGTATTATGGAGGTGATTTACCTCTGTATCAGTACGGTATTCAGTATTTGACATTGTACTGATAACTATACCCATATCAAGCAGTATTTTACCTACCTCTAAAAAAATGCTGAAGTTAGAGCCTTTTCCTTGTTTGTATCCAACCTATTTTTTTATTTAGGATAGGTAGGTATTTTAACAGGTAATACTTTTGAACCATTGCTCATCTGCTGACCCACAGGTAAAACTCTACAGTTAAATAGACTCCAGAAGTAATAGAACTGTGTCCACACGCTCTTCTTCTAGTCAGCCATTTTGTAGGTAATGTAGTGTCATCAGATGTATTTTCAGTGTTTTACTTGATAGCAGGAATACTTATTTCTCAATATCGAAATTTTCGGTATTTTGAGATTTGCTTGGTATGATAAATTGGTATTGACACAATACTGATACCAAAAGATATATACCGAATACCACCCAGTTCTAATCTGCACTATTTTGGAGAGAATAGTTAGAGTATCGTAAGTACTCCCTATCTAAGTATCTGGAGCTCCACACCAATCCAGTGAGACCTGCACTGCTACAGATAAAACACATTAATAGATGAGCCGAACATCAGACTTGAATGCTATAAAAACAGAGATTTTAATAAATACCAACCTCATCTAAAAGTTAATCTGTGTATGTTATGTTAATTTTCATTTAACTTGCTTGTTTTTCCTAATTTCCTCCAAATAGAAAATCAGAAAATCTTTAGAGGTTATTAAACGAGTTGCCATTTAGTGTCAGATTTATGTCCTGAGTGAAATTATTTTTCTTTGTCTCGTGAGTGATTGACAAAAGAAAATTATTTCACAAGAGACATAAATTTGATAATAAATGGTAACGAGTTTGATATTCTATTTATTACATTGACAGCTCTATTCTTTAAACTTTTTAATAGTGCAACAGTTTAGAGAAACACTATCCTATAACATTATGGATGATGTTACGTTGTACCTTTTTTTTAGCATTTATGAAATCATTTGCAGTTTTACAAATTTATAATGACGTCAAATTTAGTACAGGCAAGCTTATTGGTGATATCGGCCACAGTGACCCAATGAAATGCCTTGTTAAACCAATGTATAATATTTTTCACTGAGAGAATATGAAAAATATTTCCCAGTTATGAGTGCCCACTTCGGTAATAAAGTCTTTTAATGTGCTACTGTACTGTACAATATCAGCCTGCTTTTAACCAAAAATAATTACTTTTTATGCTGTGAACAGTATTTTATTGTTAATTAAATTCATAATACTGAACTATAAAATATGTTTTGTTCCATTTTAATTAATATCTGTATTTATTTCAGTTTTCCTTCGCTTAGCTCACATGATTACATTTAAGGATACAAAGTAAGTTTTTTTTAAATTTTCCAATCTGCCATTTAATATTTATTTTTTAGTAATTAGTGATAATGCTAGGATCTCCTTAAAATATAATTAAATTATGAAAACCAAAATACTAAATTAAATATATATACTGTTCAAAATAATTAGGGTTATTGAAATGTAACGCAGGATAACCATCCATCCATAAATTTATTATAATGTGCCCTCATCTATACTGGTTTTAGGCAGTGCTCACCGGTCTTAAGAGATCACTGGCTTTTGGAATTGTTATAAATATTGTCTCTTTTAAACTTAATTACACACTTTTGAAACAACACTTTTATATTCTGTATAGCAATGCAACAGACCGAACCATAACGAAAAGAAACAACATTCCAAATAACTGAATGACAAAAACAAAATAGCAGATGGAAATTACCGAATACTCCAAAAAACTATCAAATGCTGTTAAATTTTAATGTATAATTTTATTTCGTCTTAAAACATGATTACGTGATTTTATTCAAACAAATTGTTAAACTAATTAATTTATAATACTATACTGAATATAATGACTACAAAACTGGTTATATTTCAGCTGCTATTTAAAGTCTGTTTCTTTTGCAGATCTACAAATGTTAAACCTAGTTCATTTGAGATTTATCTGAATCATCTGAGCCAGTTTGAAAACAGCATCAATCTCATAAGAGCAATGATTAACTACATTGTAAGAAAGGTTTATTTATAATTTACTATATAAGTGTGAAAACTCTTAAAGGAATGCTGAAGTCTACAGAGCAGTATATAAAATTTATTAATGTTTTTCAGGAATAAGAATGGTGCAATAAAATGTTTAATACGTACATGGATTTAGGATTAATGAACATTACAAACACAGATTCTTTCTCACTCGCATGAATAAGATTGATGTGCAAGAAAACTGCATGATGTGGAGTGTGACGTAGGACTCGAACAATAACAAAGTTATATATCTGGTGTTTGTGCGGCAGCTGTAGGCCTGTGGACATGGTTGCGTAACTTCGCTCAGACAACAGTTTTTAAAGTCAGCTATTACACATTTCTGGTTTAATTTTGATTTTCTTTTTTCAATGGGAAATGTAATACAAATATAATAACGTTTCCATTCATAAAATTGCGATTTCTCGCGAACAAAGACGTAATAACAATAAACTTATGAGCTGCTATTATACGGCCATTACGAGTTTCCCACAATGCATGTTCTGATGTGACGTCATGCAGTACGACTATATTCTTACAAAAAGAAGTTCTGTTTCTTACTTTTGTACACAGAAAATGTGTTTTTAAGTACAAAGATATTTTTGTTTTAATTTTTATATTTTTTTAACTAATACCTTGTAAATACATTAATCCATTTTATATGGAATTCTGTACACATCAGTATCCCTTTAATATGTAAACAGTATTGATGAATACCTGCAGTAGCGGCAGGGCCCAACTGGGAACACCACAAGCTCTGTTAGAAGCCAGTTTTACTTGACAAGACTAGAGTAGATTACCCTAGCACGGGGCTGCCGTTGTCATGGGGCTCAAATGAGAGTAATTGCAGGCTATTGGATTTAAAATTTCATGGGTAACACTTTCAGTTCCATGCTTTTGGATCATGGGAATCAATCGGAAACTGTTTTTTTTGGGTAATCCAAAATAACTCAGCAGTGATATGAAAATCATGAGAAATGAAATTTCGGTTCCATGATTTTGACGACACAGTACCGATATGCTACCAGTAACGATCTTTACCGTGAAATCCTATGGCCTGTAATGGGTCCAGCTGGCTTAAGACCAGTCCTGAATACCCACTACTCTTAAATTAGGTCACTGAACAAGAGCCTCATTCATTCAGTGGTCTGGACATTCTCAAATTGAAGAGACTGGTTCAAATCTCATCTGCGAGCTCACACTTTCACTCATCTTTTTTCAAAGTGAAAGAACATCTGCTGGAAAACTATGGGACAAGGTCCATAAGAGACATATATTTGTTATAGTTAGAGAGCCAAGGACTGGGATATTGATTTTTGGATGACAAAAAGAGATTTAAAAAAAAGAACAACGGTCTTAAGACGTACAGAAGGTTACATGTAATTTTTTCTTGTATTTCTTTGAATAGAAAACTTTATTTTAAAATATTGTTCTTTTGTATAATGGAAAAAAGAGGATTTTTCTCAGATAACCGTTTGCATCAAAAATATCTTAGAAAATGTTGTTCCATTTAGAAATTGGAAGGAGAAGATCCTGCCTCTAAAAGACCCAAGTTGTTATTTGTCACAGCACGGAAGTATGGCCACTCACTGAAAACAGAGCAGGTAAATTATAAGTATTTTTTTTCTGTTCCCTTGTTAGGAGTAGAATGGAACTAACTGGTAGAGCAGAATTTTGCTAAGTGCTTAATAGTAAACAAAAATGTAGCTCAGTGATATACCATAATGTAGCTCAGTGGTAGAACAAAATGTAGCTCATTGGTAGAACAGAATGTTGTTCAATGGTAGATCAGAATGTAGTAAAGTAGAATGTAGCTCAGTGGTGAGGCAGAATGTAGCTCAGTGGTGGGGCAGAATGTAGCTCAGTGGTAGAGAAGAATGTAGTTCAGTGGTAGAGCATAATGTAACTCAGTGGTAGAGCATAATGTAGCTCAGTGGTTGGGCAGAATGTAGCTCAATGGTAGAATAGAATGTACCTCAGTGGTAGAGCAGAATGTAGCTCAGTGGTAGAGCAGAATGTAGCTAGATGGTAGCTCAGTGGTATACCAGAATGTAGCTCGATGGTAGGACAGAATGTAGCTTCAGTCATAGAGCTGAATTAGCTCAGTGGTAGGGAAGAATGTAGCTCAGTGGTAGGGCAAAATGTAGCTCAGAGTAGACCAGAATCAGAATGTAGATCAGTGGTAGATCATAATGTAGATAAGTGGTAGATCATAATGTAGCTCAGTGGTAGACCAGAATGTAGCTCAGTGGTAGATCTGTATGTAGGTCAGTGGTAGAGCTGAATGTATACTAAAACTAATTTTCATTGGTTTGATGTGGACTAACTAAATATAGAAATTTGTACAGTAATTAATATTTGCCAAGTTCTTGTTGCACAACTTTATTCACATAAACCTATTGACATATATCCTTACCTCGCCTCCATGTAAAATTCTTTAATCCCATTGGTTGTTTGCCGGTTGACAAAAACCCTTATACCCCTGTGGGTGGAGTCAATTTTTC
>JAULBS010096496.1:0-12385 GCA_032355785.1 Symmetromphalus regularis | reverse complement strand
CGACGGGAACGAAGGGAAAATGAACAATGTTACTTTCTCCTTTGCTTTTCACACATCACTTTTGGACCTCCCCCCCCCCTTTTCAGAAATCCTCATTTGAACCCCCCTTTCAGAAATCCTGCATCCGCGCCTGATACTGGGGAGAAAAGGACAAAATATTTGTTTAACGACAGTGATCCTATGACATTATATTATCTACGGCTGTTAGGATTTAAACATTATTATGTTTGCAGCAGGTGGTCTATAGAAGAAACCAGCTGCCGCCAAATAGCTACACAGCGTCTCTTATTGTGTAAAATTTCAGTGGTTCACGTAAATTTATTACGGCTTTTGATAAACCAGATGAATGCTTAATGTTTGTATAATTGTGTATTATTCGCTAATACATCAATGGACGCTTTGTAATAAATAACGTGGCATCAATTAATTAATTTTATAAACAACCCGTTAGCAACCAAAATGGCAGACATCCCAAAATGCCCATTATTGGACACCTAGTACCCTCTGAAAGGGGCAGATACAAAACTTTTGGAAGGAGGTGATACACACAATTTAAAAATAGTTTTTACATTGGAAGGGGCATGTGTGTAAAAATGACATACGACCAAGTTATAATGGGGAAAAAAATTAAAATTGGTAGCCGAAGGGGAATTAAAACCCCTAGGTTTTATATAGCTTATATAGTCTTCTGACTGAGGTGTCTTCAAACAATCATTTCTTTCCTTTCCACATTAAATCAGACTGTTTCTATTGATAATGTTTTCAGACTTGCAGCTGGCCGCGGAACTGGGCAAGGCATTACTGGAACGAAACCGAGAACTAGAAGCACAAGTCACCCAGTTACAGCAGACCAGTCATGAACAGAGTGACGAGATTCAGGTACAGCATAGCGATGGGTGGGGCAACAGTGCTCTGTATAGCAGTAGGTAGGGCGACACAGCACAATACAGCAGTGGATAGGGCAACAGAGTTTGATATAGCGGTAGGTAGTTCAACAGTATTCGATATATTTATGGGTAGGGCGATAGTGTTCGATATAACGGTGGGTAGAGCGACAGTTCGATATAGCGGTAGGTAGTTCAACAGTATTCGATATAGCGATGGTTAGGGCGGTAGTGTTTGATATAGTGGTAGGTAGGTCAACAGCGCTCGATATATCAGTGTGTAGGGCAACAGTGCTGGGTATAGCGGTGAGTAGGGCAACAGTGCTCTATATAAGGGTGGATAGGGCAACAGTGCTCTGTATAGGGGTGGATAGGGCAAAAGAGCTCGATATAGGGCTGGGTAGAACAACAGTGCTCGATATAGCGGTGGGTAGGGCAACAATGCTTGATATAGGGGAGGATAGGGCAACAGTGCTTGATATAGGGGTGGGTAGGGCAACAGTGCTCGATATAACGGTGGGTAGGGCAACAATGCTCGGTATGGCGGTGGGTTGGGCAACAATGCTCGGTATGGCGGTGGGTAGGGCAACAGTGCATGATATGGCGGTGGGTAGATAAACAGTGTTCGATATAGTGGTGGATAGGTCAACAGTATTTGATTTAGCGGTGGGTGGGACAACAGTCATTTATACCTTTTCATCAATCATTTTATTGTACCTTAGCCTGGAGCGTTGGGACGAAATTCTTATTGGGAGAGGGGAGGGGGCTTGTCCCGTTTCTGAAGTTAGAATTTGCCGATGAATAATTCAACGATGAATAAGGAACATATTTATGGCAATTATTGGAGGGCTGAAGCACCCCCATCCCGGTCCGGTTCCAACGCCCCTACCTTAGCTGAAATTAGCCATTGGCTAAACTACACATAAGACAAAATGATGGATGGATGGATTTGTTATTTGGGCCAGTCGTTATTTCTTTCTACCAGAATTAAGGCAAGCGGATTTATCAGCACGTTCCATAGCCAGATATATCCTGTCAGCACGTTCCATAGCCAGATATATCCTGTCAGCACGTTCCATAGCCAGATATATCCTGTCATCAGAGAACAACACCAGACAGTTACAGGTTATCAGGAAATAAACAGCATACAAGATGTTTTGAGATTGCAAAAACGTGACTCCCACTGCAAGTTAACATTTCCTTCCAAACTATGCCACACTGTGCGAAGTATAAATTGTGCAACCGCTGCCCAACACAACGCAGGCAGTAACCCCTTCTCTACCTACAAACCAGGTTATTGCTGATTTTCGTACATGTGTGAAATCAGAATTTGAATTGATGACCATCTCGCACCATTGAATATTTTGAGGTGTTACAGATGGGGTCAAAAATGGCAGCGACACAAGGGCGAAAATCGTTTCCTACAAATGTGCGTGTGGTGTGAGGTTGACGGAACATCCCTCCTGTCCTAAATGTGGGGGGGCGGAGCATTCCCTTGTCCAAAAAGAAGGGTTATATTTCCCCCAATATCGTCCCATGGTTGACACCATTACAGACTCCTGTGCGTTACGGTATATTTGAGCTAAGACCACATGGTTAAGTGTTAATTGATACAATAAAGAGAAATACAGATAAAGATTATTATTTAGGCATTTTAATTTTAAAAAAATTGAACCAGTAAGTTCGGACTGGATAATTATATAGGCATCCCCCCTGACCTAAAAGTGGGGATGTGTCCCCCTTCCCTCCACCGGGATTTAATCCCATGCTGCCACAATAAACCAAAAGTTAAAAGATCATACATATTTGTTGGTGGTTGCTGTGGTATTGGACTATCGGATCCCATCTGAATTGTATATCTGACGGTATTGTATAAATAACTGTCCAAATATTGATTATACGCAAGAACAAGTTTGCGAACAATGAGCATAATTATTATCAAGTTTCACGTGTCCCTCGTTCCTTCATGAATACTGCTGATAGGTACCAGTGACATCAACAGTACTTTGATGGAGTCCCTAACGACGACTATCTTGTATATTGTTTTTAAAGAGTATAATACTGAAATTAGACATTCAGTGGCAGATCCAGAAAATTCACTGAGTGGGAGCAATAATATGATGCCGATTCTTCGGATTCTTTAACATTAAAATAATAATTTACAAATATAATTAAATCGCAAAATGTTGGGGGGTGGGGGAGACAAGGGGCAACCTCATGATCCGCCACTGTGACATTGCTCCAGTGATGGAAGTGGCGGATCCAGAAAATCAATTTAGGGGGCCCTAAAGTATCTTCGGATCCTATAACGTTAAAAAATAATAATAAAAAAGAAAAGGAAATTATAAATTTTTAAAAAGGCAAAAATTTATTTTGTGCAGCCGGACCCCTGGGCTCTCTCTAGATCCGCCACTGGATGCGTTATACATACAAGCTGGACTCCGTACACAAACACCCTTATCTAGTTTCCATAAAATCGTTAAACAATCCCAATCTGTCTGCAATTGTAGAAGATATCAAATGCCGTATTGTTTCCAGAAAATCATAAATCATTCATCGCTTTGTTCCTTTAACCAGTTAATGGAGATTTGTCTTTATATTAACCCTATCTTCACAGGACTTGTAATAAATCGTACAATTACTATGGGTGTAATACCTCAACAGAAATAGTGTTCAGAGAAGAAAGCCGATTTTATGTCTTACACCGATGGTCAAGGTCATATCGGAGACAATGTTTATATCACAAAATGTTTAAAATCGTTAGTCTGGTTTTTACGCCCGCCTACCTCAATAGGCCTCTTTTAAAGTATGGATATGAAATTATTCGTATGGATATGAAATTATTCTTATATAAAGTGAAGACATTTTAACAATATACAAATTGCAAAAACGGTCCAGGAATGCTAAAAAGATGGTATATTACAAAATGAATACTAAAAGGTGTAGTACTATCAAAAGTGAGTTTAGCTCAAAATATAATGGTAAAATATTGGTTGGCTAAAGGATCTGAGAATGAGGGTCAGGATTCTAGGATTGCATGTACGAGTTGACTTTATTGTATAAAGCCTGAACTTTAAAACGAGGCTTAATGAAATAAATTATGTTAATTTACGTCCTGGCTGCCACCGTATATTAAGGCAATAGGGTACACACTTTCTATTAATTATTATTAACGACACCCCGCCCCCACCCAGCACAAACACTTTCACTAATAGTGGACATGTTCTATTATTATTATTATTTGATTAACGACAACCCTAGCACAAACACTTTCTAACAAGTTCATAAATTCCGTTTAAATGGCCAAACGGTGAACTTATTCAAAACCATAAACCTACACAAGATAACGTCTAAAAAGTGTTTGGAAAACGTCATGATGACCTGAAACTCCTAAATGACTGTGAAAACAGTGATTATGCAAGCACGGATGTAGGATATCTGATAAGGGGAGTCCAAATGTGGATTTCTGAAAAGTGGAGGGGATCCAGAAGTGATGAGTTAATAGAAAAGGAGGGGGAAAAAGGTTAATTTTCACATCCTTCCACTTGGGAAAAGGTAAAAAAAAATCGAGAAAAGGGGGGGTCCTAACCACCTGGACCTCTCTGGATCCGCTGTTAAGTGAGTATCCTTCTCCTCCTATGTCATGTGTTCGGATCATTACTAGCTGTACCATTTCAGTATTTCATCTAACACATTTTCTGAAAACACCTGTCTTCGAAATGAAGTAATTTTATGTTATTTATTTCAGTACCTTAATAGGCAGATGGAGACGATGCGAACAATGGATGAATCACGCATGCGCATTTATGAGGAACTAGAAAGAAACTCACTGGAAATTGAAAGAACCAATCAAAAGTTAAAAGAAGAATCAAAATCTGACAAACAAAAAATCAACAGGTAAAAATAAAGCAGGAATTTTAGAAAAAGTGGGGTGTAGGGAGTGGTTCAAACATAAAGACCAAATTATAATCGAGAAAAATTGGTGATGGGGAAAGGACCATCTCCGTGTCATCCCCCACCGTCCATCCCCAGCCCCAAGTTCGACGCCATTATAGACCACTTGTGTACTTTGGTATATTTGCGCTAAGATGACATGGTTAAGTGTTACATTGATATAATAAAGAGAAATACTGGTAAAGATTATTATTTAGGCACTTTAATTTCAGTTTTTCGAAGCAAAAAGTGGGGGCGGAGGATAATTATATAGGCATCCTCCTTGTCCAAAAATTGGGGGTGCGTATCCCCCGTCCCCCACCCCAACATGTTTACACCCATGATCTCAATAACTAATAAACAAATTAATTTCTGTTGGCAGTTACTATAACAAATTATGTTTGATACCTACTTGAACAGTGACTGGTGTTGTTGAACTAGCATTCGTTTGTTTTCATTACCAGAGCATGCGTTTAGACAATGTAACTTTCTATTTACATATGAAGACGTCAATGGCAAAACGGTCAGGGTCACAAATTTAATTATTTTGCCTGATACTGGCATCTTTAACTGCACACGAAGACGAAGACGCTTATTTGAAATGTCCCTATACAGAACGTTCAGCGTGCTCCTTAAACGCATAGTCCCGCGGACCCTTGACCTAATTCATTTCCAAACAAAGAATTAATTTTAATTATAAACATTTGATATGTCCATAGAAATAATTCATTCAACTACTTATATAATCACCGCATCTTGCTTATTATCAATAATTTAAAAATAATAATGCTCATGGACAAATAAATCGAAAACATGACGCCCCCACTCCCCGGTTAGCCATTATTTAAAAATTTCTGAATATTTTTGTAGCTGCAAAAACATTTTGTACCAATTTATTTCGCCCCACGAGGAGTTCCGATCTTGAACCTATGCCATGGTTCAGTTAAAATGTCTTGCGTGATATGAAAACGAGATAACAAATACATGTAAGTTTCATTTGTAATCAATATTTAGACCACAAAGCCCCTTAAATTATGTGGGATTATGCCTTTAAAAAGCATATGATAATAATTAATGATGTAAGACTGTAGACATCCTCACAGTGTCAGGGGTCACTCCGGTCACACAGAGTCCGCTTTGACTCGGCGTGACCGGTGTGACCCCTGACATTGTGAGGATGGACTGTAGAATGCTGAACGTGACTTGCTAGGTGTATTTTTAGATTTTGTTATAATTTATTTTCAATACAAGGATCTTTTCGTAGATACTAAAGGTATAACACTATGAGCTTTCACGTGAGTTATCTATAACCCAGTCGCAAGAGGTGATTTAATTTGTGTATGAAAAAAAATCGTTTTATTATGGTCCCTCCCAAATTGTAAAGAAATTGAAACTAGGAAGTAATTTTAGCATACCAATATCTGCCGTTTTACAATATTATAATTCAATATCAGCGGGATAATTTTTTCTTCATAATGAAGTGTTAAACACCATGGATATAGTTAATAATTCAGTCTGAAATTTAGTTACATATTATGGACTACACCCTTTACTACGTCTTTTGCTTCCTTAATGTAATTTGACTGAAAAAAACGTCCGCAAGGCGCGAACGCAAGAAACACAAGGAGAGTGTCGAAAGACAGTTTTAAGAAATTTAAAACTGAATGGGGAAGGGGCTTTAGAGTAAATATTTGTTTTGTCTTGCAACATTTCTATTAGGCTTATTAAATTAAATTTATATACATATTTATAATGTACATTCTATTCAAATATAGTGGTGTGCTATCTTAAGAAATTGCCGTAACAACCGGGGTGCACACACGCGTAACTTGCAATTTAAATTAGCCTAAAGTGTGATTTACTGGCGCACGAATTCGATATGTATCGGTCCTCAAAAAATTCGGTCAAATTGTTATAACAGTAAGGTGTTCATTGGCGTCCGAAGCCAGAGTTGCAATGCGGTCCGGCTTTTTTGCAATCACTCCAGGTAGCAATCGTCCAGTGTTTCCATACACGCATGGCATTTATTTCTACCTATCAGATTTGTGTTTGATCCATGTGCCAATGAAACGCGCTTTAAACTGCCTTCACGTGCATCTGATATGCTGTAAACAGCATGGGGCGTGCGTTATTTTGTGAAATCGCTCAAAAGACATTCAGTACTATTGTTCATACGTATCCGGTTTCAGGCAATACAATAACATTCTAAACTGAACACTGCCGCATACCGCACGCCGCGCTTCCGAAACATGTGAGCAGCTTGAAATAATGATAGGAATATTTCAATCATGCACACATGTTGTCAGACTTATCACTGGCATGACAACAGAGAGAGAGAGAGAGAGAGAGAGAGAGAGAGAGAGAGAGAGAGGGGGGGGATATATATATATATATATATATATATATATATATAGAGAGAGAGAGAGAGAGAGAGAGAGAGAGAGAGAGAGAGAGAGAGAGAGAGATGGTTACAGTATCCCGTAAACATATCTACCACCTGTCATAAAAAGATGAGATAGAACAAAAATGTGGCCTTTGTTGGGTACTGAAAGACATAAAGACCGTGTCTTCTATGATAACATCAGCCGATAAGGCGTGTTCTTTTTACGAGGGTATTGAAGCGTTACACAAAATAACAATGAAAGGCGTATTGCTACATAACGCGTTTCATTTCACGTTACAATTTTGTTTTCTTTTATCTTTTTTTTTTTAAAGTGGTTAAGATGTCAGTCTCACGGCCTGTAGGTACTGGGAATCAAATCTCAGTCGAGCCATGGCATTTTTAATATCGATACCGGTTCCATCCAAGAGTGAGTGTTTTGCAAAGTCTGAGTGGGTAGGTGTAAGCCACTTACACCGACCAGTGGTCTACAACTGGTTTAACAATGGCCGTGGTATGTGCTGTTCTGTCTATGGGAAAGCGCAAATTTAAAGAACCCTTACTGCTAATCTGAAAGAGTAGCCTATGTTGTGGTTGCATGTTTCTTCTAAACACCATGAGTCACAGAATACCATGTCTATTACATAGCGCCTGCGAAAGTTAGTCAAACTGGAATGAGAAATGGTCCAAATGGGTCTGCTGAAAAGGACTGATCCGACAACCTATCACACCACAAGCGGAGATTCAGTCTACTGAGATACGTCGCCCTCCTTATAGAGCTGTGGCCAACCTCAAAAAAGAGGCTTAGAAATGAAGATACCACTCCCCAAGGTAGAACAAAACACAATCATATGTTTTTGAAGCATAGACTTGTCTTACATATGAAATGGATGGTTGTGAAAAAAAATAACCCGTTTTCACATATATTTATAACATTGTTTCCATGGTACCCGTCATAAAAATAAACTTAATAAAAAGAATTCACCCTGAAGGACATAACTTACCATAATTTTATTAATTTTAAAGATATACTTACAATATAGGTATCAAACAAAAGGGCAATGATTGGCCTTGACATTTTTGTCATATTTATTCATCCATCTCATTTGCATATTTGTATAAATTATGTTAATGATGAAACATTGGAGTTTTTAAAACATACCTTTTTGCACATCGACTGTAATCTTTTTTACTGTGCATCATCTATGTTTAACCAAATGTTTTTGAAGCATTGGTATGTTTCACACATGAAAATGATGGTTGTGTAAAATATAACTCATTTTGATACATATTTACAGCGTTGGTTTCTAAGGTACCTTCCAACGATAGATTTACAATATTGGTATCAATCAAAACTTTGACTTATAACTCATATTTGGTTGTCTAGCTAATTTACATATTTGCATAAATTATGTTAATGAAGGGGAAATAGCGTATTTATAAGAATTGGTATTACGATCCAGAAGTAAATAAGGGAATTTCAATGGTATGACACATGAAAATGTATTTATCGCTATCATGAACTTAGATATAAAACAAAAGATGTATTTCAGTGTAAAAGTAAAAAATAAACCCATATATAGCAAGGAATGTTGAATATGTAACAGAAATATGCCACTGAGCACATATTAGTCAGGTTCACTATGTATTTTTGTATAAAGTTTTGGTTGATTAGCAAACCTATACATTTTCAGAAAGGTTATAGCATGGGGGAACAGAAAAGCATTGTTTACATTTGCGGAGATACCTTCATGGCCGCCATTTTGGATTTTCAAAATGTCCGCCATAAACTACATATTTTTCTCAATCTCAGCTTCTAATCAACCAAAGAACTTCATTTAAAATTCTAATCCCATGTTTTTAAGGATAAGGAATAAAATAAATGTATCCATGTAGTTTTTGAGTGAAAACATAAAAATACAGGCAATTTCAAAATATTTTCTTATATTTGCGAAACATTTATTTCAGGGGTAGGGATAAATCAGTGGTCATATATTTGCCACTAAGGACATTATTATGCTGAGATTTGTTTTAACAGATGGCTAATATGCTGTATATTAATAGGATATGTCACTTTTAGTTATAATTATTTAAAAAATTGGTTCAATTGAAGCTAATATTAGTCAGTCACCTTACTAAATCATGAAGAAAATCTCTAACATTCTTATTAGTTTCCAAGTTAGCAGCTAACTATAAATGCAATTATATTGCTTTATATTATATTCTGATTATTTGTGCTATTATTGGTATAGATTAATCAAATAAAAGTTGATTAATAAATCCTTATTGTACACTTTAGGGTACTTTTCATTTTTTGGGGTAGGGATACATAAATGGCCGTATCTTTGCCATTATTGTCACAATTTTGCTCAGATTTTTATTAAAAGAATTACTAATATGCAGAAAATCATATTATGACATATTTTAAAATGTTGCTGAGTAATAGGTAAATAATTATAGACACTAACCTTATTAAATCAGAAAAAAAAAAACATTTTTAACATACAAATAACAGTTGTTATTATTTTGCAATTGAACTACTAACTTTAAGTGTAATCATATTTCTTTATATTGCTTTCTAATTATGTGTACCATTAATAGTCTAGATTAATTAAGTAAATGTTGATTTATAAGTCCTTATTGCACATTTTATTGTATTTGTCAGTTTTAGGGTAGGGATAAATAAATGACTACATCTCTGCTATTGTCACGACGATTTTAATCAGATATGTTTTAAAAGATGACTAATGTGTTGTTCCTTAGTGAGATATGTCATAGAGAGGCATATTTTAAAAATTAGTCGAATTATAGATAAATATAGACACTCATCTTATTAAATCGCAAAAGAAAATGGAACATTGTTTTAGATAAAAATGACAATTGTTATTATTTTGCAAGTTAGCAACTAACTTTAAATAAATGTAGTCATATTTCTGTATATTACATTCTAATTATGTATATCTTTAATAGTCAAGATTAATTAAGTAAACGTTGATTTATAAATCCTTATTTCACATTGGTTTGTATTTTTCGTTTTTGGTGTAAGGATAAATAAATGACTATATGTCTGCTATCGTTGTAACTATTTTACTCAGATCTTTTTAAAAAGATAACTAATATACAGTGTCTTAATACAATATGTCATTTATATGCATATTTTAAAATGTAGTTGAATTATAGGTTCATATAGGCAATCACCTTATTAAATCGGAATAGAAAATGGAACATTATTTTACATAAAAATGACTGTTATTATTTTGCAAGTAAGCGCATAACTTTATTTACAATTATATTGTATTACATTGTGGTTATGTATACCAAGTTTGAAAGAGATTAAGTAAAAAATAAAATAAAAATAAAATAAATCTTTATAGTACAATTTTTTGTATTTTTAATTTTGGGGGTAGAGAAAAATCAGCGGTCATATCTTTGCCACTACTGTCAATATTTTGCTCAAATATGTTTTAACAGATGGCTAATATGCGGCATATTTGTAAGATATGTCACATGTAGTAATATTTTAAAAACATGGTTGAGTTATAGCTAAATATAGTCAGTCACCATATTAAGTCATGAAAACAATATATATATTTTTTTTAACATAAAATTGTAAATTCTAATTATGTGCAAGTCAACAAATAACTTTAAATGCAATCATATTGTTTTATATTCCATTCTTTTTATATGTATCATTTATGGCATAAGATTAAGTAAATGTCAATTAATAAAGCTTTATCTTATAACTGATTAAAATCATGACATTAGTGATAGATATAGCCATTGATATATATATATCCCTACCCCACCCCACCCCCAAAAAAAAAGAAGATTAAAAGATGACTAATTTGCTACAAAATAGTAATCTTTTAACAGATGGAACAAAATTGTACATTCATGAAGGATTATAGGGTGTGTGTGCATGGAGATTCCCCTTGGCCCACGAACTATATCGGTAATATCATGCATTTTAATAACAATATTTGGTATACCTGGTAATGTTGAAAATAGGATATCCCGTTTTTTAATGCTAAGTGGCTGATTTTGGTGTCAAATGAAAGTTAAATTGATATATTTATTTAATTTAGTAAGATTCACTGTTAATAAATTTTGTTTGTTGAAGAAAAAGTTTGGTAGATCAGCAAACCTGTACATTTTCTGAAATAAATGTTTCGCAAATATAAAGAAAATATTTTGAAATTACTTGTACATGTTTATTTTTTCATTCACCCAAAGACTACATGGGTACATTTATTTGATTCCTTATCCATGAAAACACCGGATTAGAATATTAAATAAAGTTCTTAGGTTGATTAGCAGCTGAGATTGAGGAAAATATGTATTTTTTGGCAGCCATTTAGAAAACTATTCTTAATAAGCTTGTTGATGTGTCAGACAAGATGTGTGTGTGTGTGCGCGCGCGCGTATGTGTGTGTGTGCGCGCAATAATTCTGTATTTATAACCCAAAAGTAATGAGTAATACACGTTTTCTTATAAATACCAAATTTTCTTTCATTAACATAATTTATGCAAATATGCAAATTAGCTAGATAAACAATGAGTTATGACTCAAAGTTTTTATTGATACCAATATTGTAAATGTATCTTTGGAATTGGTAAAGATATGATAGGTTGTTTTATGGGTCGATCCTTTATAAAAACATGTTTAGTGGGTTCCTTGGAAACCAATACTGTAAATAAGTATCAAAATTAGTTATATTTTATACAACCATCATTTTCATGTGTGAAACATACCAATACTTGAAAATCATTTGGTTACGTGTTGTTCTATCACATAGATGATGCACAGTAAAAAAGATCTGAGTCAATGTTCAAAAAGTTATGTTTTAAAAACCCAATTTTTTATTATTAACATAATTTATGCAAATGAGATAGATGAATAAAATTAATATGACAAAAATGTCAAGGACGATCATTGCCCTTTTGTTTAATACCAATATTGTGAGTATATCTTTAAAAATAATAAAATTATAGTAAGTTATGTCCTTTAGGGTGAATTCTAGTCCAACATGGACGGGCTTCTTATTGATTATCGATTATTGGTTGGCATTCCGTCCAATGTGGGCCATATACCCGCTAGAGAGCAAAGCCCTGCAATTTACTGGCTACAAATGCTTCAGTTTCCGACCAAAGCATTACAAGAAATATGTAGATATACAATAAAATTGC